>QOCX01000154.1:196928-268584 GCA_005959815.1 Sarcophaga bullata
AAAAAAAAAAAAAAAAAAAAAAAAAAAAAAAAAAAAAAAAAAAAAAAATTGTGACAAATTTGTTATTAAAAATTGCAAGTGCAATGATCCTGAAAGCTTTTTTTGTTATTAGTTTTTAAATTTATTGAAATGATGAAAAAACTGAGTTAAAATTTAAGGGAGTACACTACTCGATTAAATGAGCTTAAGAGCTCTGAAAAGTTAAAATTTTAGTCTTATTCGAAGTATGTAACGCTAGTATTGAAACACAGTTTCAATAATTGTAAGATGCTGCCTCCTCAGGAGATATGTTTTAATTTTAATTTTTAATTGCATATGTCCATCCCCTTAAAAGGTTTATCGAATATTTAAATACTTCTCGGATGAATAAAGTTAAAAAACATACGCCTCACAGGGTACGAAACAGTAGCGCTGTAGTATCGTAATATAACAGTGTTGATCATCTAGGTTCAAATCCAGCTGAATACAAAAAAAAATTCATCATAGTCTCACTCTAAACAATATATTCAAGACTATATATGTGACCTCTAAGCCAACGAAAATCATAGGAAGGTCAAGTATCGCTACCACTTGTACGTACAGTAAAACTATCATTCCAGAACTTGCTACAGAATTTAGATGTTAACTCTATCATTCTAGAACATTTAAAAAAGAAGAAAAAGTATTCGCTACAGTCTAGTAGGTAGTGTGTTGGATTATTTGTCATGAGACCACGAATCAGATGCTACAGAATTTAGATGGCAACCCTATCCATCTAGAACTTGTGAAAAAGATGGAAAATTTTAATTAATGAAACTAAAAAAAGTATTCGCCACAGTCTAGTAGGTAGCGTGTCGGCTTATTAGGTGTGAAGTCATGATTCAAACCCCACGTCGGACAGTTCCTAGAAAACGAAATAAAAAAATATTGTATTGGCGACTGCCTCTCAGCAGATTTCAAACAAAATCTCTGGGAGTAAATAAAATCGGCATAAAAATGTTTCTCAAAACGGAAGATAGGTTTGATAATAGCAAGTCCATTCGTTTTGATCGAATTTGTGGTAGATACCAAGATACTTTTTAACTCTCCAACAAAGTGCTGGGCGTGAACCCAAAAGGTGAAGAACAGTCCTCTCTACTGATTTTTCTATTAAATTATCCTTAAAGGAATTATTTTAATTAAATGTCTTCCAATGCTTGACAAGCGAGCCATAGATGCTACAAAAATCTTTCGAATTCTTTTCAAAACAACTGGAGTTTGTTTTTAAAATGATTGATTTTTCTTGTTTTACTTCAGTTTTATGCTGTGTTTTATGCTCAGACCGGAAAAAGCAGAGAATTTCCATTTTTCCTATTCATTTGCTTCTTCATCTGCTTCTGTTTCTGTTTCTGTTTTATTTCAAAAGTTTTGAGTACGTTTTTATTGAGAAACTTCAATACTTCAATAATGCTTTCAGTATCAATGACTCTGACTATCATTATCCATCAATTGAATTCGTAACGATGAACATATATTCATCATGAAAATACGTTAACAGCGTATATTTTCTTGGCTAAATACCAGCACATTAAACGAATACGAATAGTTTTGGTTGTAGCTTTGGCTCTGTCTTTGGCTTTGGCTGAAAGAAACACTTTTTAAATGACGATTCTGACGATTTATCTGCAAAAACCTCTCTCCATATTCAACTCAAAGGAATGTGTCACAATGAATGCGAACAATTTTATAACACCAATACATATGTACGTACATATATTACTAATACACATATATATACATACAAGTACACCAAGAAATTGTTATCAGTTATTAATTGAGAGTAGCTAGCATTCATTGAATACATATTTGGTTAGCGTTCGTTCGTTCGTTCGTTTTGTACATTTTTCTTATGAATGAATGAATGAATGAATTGATGAAATATTTATTAATTGTTGTGTGTTTTAAAGCCAAATATATAAACTGTGTGCAATTTATGGGGCCAATTGTAATTGATATTTGGCAATGGTTTACAAAATATTTCAGTTTTTTCTATTTAAGTTGAGACAAGTTTCAGTTTGAACACTTCTTAATTTGTTTCTTAATGTTGTTTTTGTTTTATTTTAACGCAAAAGTGTTTCAATTGGTTGGACAAGTATTTGCGGTGACAAAGAGTTTAAAAATAATGTCATTGTAACTACTGCGATGTAACATTTGTTGCAATGCATTGGCAAAACAAAATAAACATTTGGTACGAGGTTTCATTAGAAGGCGTTAACGTCAGTCTACATTGAAATGTTTTTTAACGTCCCTTGCTAAAGGATTAAAGCTCTCATAATCTTGTTAGGTTACTCGAAGGTGAATATAAGGGTGCTATTATTGTCTTTAATGAGGACTAAACGTTCGATTGCATTTCCCCAATAAGAAATAACAGTCTTCACTCGAAGATAGTTTTAGAATGGTAATGATGGTATACTCCTTCTTGAACTTGATGTACAAATATATGCTTAAAGTGTAGGGGTGATTGTACTTTAGTAGTGAAAATTAGTACAAAGGTCTTCAACTATATTGAGGCACTGGAGTAATTGTGGTAGTTGGAAGCAGATTAAGGCCATACACTCATATTAATAAAATGGTCATCCAATGTATAAAAAAAATTAAGACCCAAAGTGATATCTACATTACATATTCTACATGGAAACAGGTGAATTAAGAATAGAAATAAAAGTTTTTTAACCCTTACCTCATATGAAATTTTCAAATCTATTTGGCGTAGACAGAATCGTAAAAACTTTTGGAAAGTGTAGCACGATAAAGATACAAAATTATGGAAAAAGAATGTCTACTTGTTTCTGAAAGAATATAAGCTTAAATATTTAGAAAATTACTCGAATTTATTGAAAGGGTCTTTATTAATTACCTCAGAAGAACTTGCTGATGTCTACTCTAGTTGTGTATTACGTACAAAGGAAAGGGAATTGAGCTTTAGGAGCATCAATTTCGAATAAACCTGTTAGCCATAAGTTAGCCACCATCACAAATACATTGGAATGCGCTCCTTTTAAAAATAAACAATAACAAAAACAATAACAAATTTTCTGATTGTTTTAAACTCATTTACCTCTCTTACCTTTCGTTAAGCATAACTTAACTGCATGATATCATCTGCGGCATAAAAGCTTCCCTCCTGGCAAGCTTAATTGTCTGCTCATTGATGCAATTTTCCACATGATCTGAATTCCAATAAATGGAATATAACTGATTCAGCTTCATACTATCTTTGATTTAACTTTTAAAAAGCAGAGTGCTCGAATGTCGGTTTGACCGTCCGATAGTTTTGCTATGTTCCTGTTCCTTTTACCTCCTATACAAGTTAAATTGAGCACATTTTTCGATTACATGTACTTCAGCTTGAAAGATACCCGTGAGTTTCCTCTGTAGGCTTGCAATATTTCATTCTAGGACGAAAAACGTTTACTTCTGTTGTATAATCAAAATAATAAATCCGTCTTTGAAAAGAATATGAAGCGTCAAGATTACTCCATTCATTTTTGTTAGTAAATTTTGTTACAAAGCACTTCCCAAAAATTATAGAGTCTATTACATCTGCTAAGGGGACAGTTAAGAAGGGAGTTGCCAAACAATTGATTCTTTAGGTCACGAAATCTCCTAATGAATTTCACTTTAGATTTGCCTCCAATCAAGCTATGCATTTAATCTTTACTACCATAAGCATCGAACTTAAAAGCAACAAAGGTTGGGACAATTTCCCATGGCCTCTGTTATCCCAACACTTGCTAGTTTGTGTGTATCTTGTCCAACTCTATTTGAGAGGCTTTCAGATTTGTTCTATCGGCCCAGATAATTGCTGCATAGGTCACCATCATGATATATATTCAGTGCTTAATTCTTGGATTGCATTCCCAGGATTTCTTTGTAAGCCTTCTATTTGTTTGTACTTTCCTGAGATGTTCTCTATTGGAGTTCTCCATGTCAATTTATTTTTCTATTTTTAAACATGCAAAATAAGAAGAAAATGATCACAATTTAAAGCTCCGTAGAACGAAAACAGCAAAACATAACATAACATTGAGAAAACATTTTCCTCTTGTTCAGTAAAACAATATAAAAAGTACTTCAGAGAATATTCCTTGTAATTTTAGCGGTTTATACTCTCATAATAATTTTTTGTAATAAAAAAATTCCATCTTATACACAATTTTTTCATAAGAAATTCCCCTTTTTGATAAAAATTTCTTCATACTTTTCACTCCTTTTTTTTAACAACATAACCCAGAAAAACAATTTAACACCCTTTTTCTTCATAGAAATTTTCTAAACTTGATCATTTAAATGTCATTTACACACACTATTTACTTCCCATGCCCAAAGGGTTTTGCTTCTATGCCAGTACCCCCTTAAGGCAGCCTTTATATTTTAACTGCAGATTTTAACTCACACACATCATTTAACCAACAATTTTCTATGGGTGTTTAACACACCATAAAGGAGAGCAAAAAGAGAGAGCAAGAGGGAGATAGCAGAAGTGGTATAAATAAAATATCCTATTCATTGGGGTGTAAAAAAAAAAAAAAAAACAAGAAAATTTGTTTTTCGAATTTTTCTTTATTATTCGCCTTTTAAAAGGTGCATCCCTAAACACACCATACCCCATACAACACTTATTGCTCCCTCTGAGGAGTTCTTATACGTATGTTGTTGTAGTCCTTTGTTACATAGTTACACGGGTATTGTAAGTAAGCGTATGCCAATGTACCTAAAGGTCTTAAAGGTGAAAGGACTTTGCCATTAAGATGACGACGCTAATATTTGTTATATCTCCTCCTACTTTGCCCTTCCACGTACTTTAGAATTTTTATATGCCATTTCCAGACAATAGGACGTCACTTAAAAGCAAATAAACACGAGTCAAGTAAAAAAAAATGTGTCATGCTGGTACCGTTGGTGGTATTCAATTTAAATTACTTTCGTGCCGCTTTAACGGTACAAGGCGTGCACATATACCACACGTGTTCAGTTAGATGTTGTGTGGGTATGCGAGACAAATAGACTTGAGAGTCGAGTGCATCGGAGTCATGAAAGTGTTGTCAACAAAACTGGTAAAATAAACTGCTCCTGAATATATTTACACAGCTTTAAAGAAAATAGTCAGACAGGCAGGTAGTCTTTTAACCAGGTAGTTAGTTGCAGTCAGTCAGTCAGTGTTCGGCAGTTGGTGTTTTTTCCCACAAGAATATGCAACAATTTAGCAATTATTTTGCATATGTTGTCTACATTTTCTTTGTTGTTATGCGAGGTTGGATAAAATTTACTGTCAGGGATTATATATTGCGCGAAAATTATAGTCAAACTTGATTATATTTTTTTATTGACCTCTGGCCTGCATCAAATTTTATAAAAATAATGCTAAAAACGCAAAATTCCGTTCGTTATCACACCCATAAGTATGTTAAAATTAAATTTTATCGCAATATAAAGTTTCTATCACTTTTTGGAGACCATAATCTTTTAATCACATGGAAATGTATTGAAAATAATGTATTTTCAGCGAATTATACTTTTTTCTGTAGTGTTTTATGACAAGTATCTCAAAGTGAAAAAAACTTAGTTTCATTCTGAGTCTTAAGCCCCGATTAGCCAAACGTCTAAGGAACGTAAAGGAACCTAATTTCTTTTTTTAGCACACGAAAAGCAAAGTAAATACTTGCCGAAATTACATTACGGTTCAGTAATCGCTCTGACTGCTTTTCGTATTCTAAAAATAAACGTATATTCCGCTGTGTTCTGTGGAGTTTGGCTAAACGGCACTTAAGACTCAGGCTTAGGATTGAGAAAAATTAAACTCTTAAACCATAACAAATCGTGGAACAAAATCAAGAGAAATTGTGCACCGGGAATTCATCATGAATTTTACTTGAGTGCTATGTAATCATAGTACGCATGTACGTATGTACGGCGGAAATATAACGGGTGGTTTTTTTGTTAATTGGTTTTTCAATGTAAAAAATGATTCCTGTTATATGGCAATGCTAAAAATTCTCAGTAAGAAAATGCCATTTCACAACGAGTAGACTAGCAATCGAACAACGATTGGAAATCATTGAATTTTATCATTTTCTAGATTAGACCATTGGTCACTAAGGTCATGTAATGTGACTCAATTAGACTTGTTTGTCTTTGTAGAGATACAAGAGATCTCTTGTTTGCAGAGGCAAGCCAGTCACATCCTTACCTCTGGCAGACAACATTACATGATTGAGGATATACCAACGAAAATGTTGGAGAAAGTATGTAAGAATTCTAGTTCCTGAATAGCATACCCAAGGGAAAATATTTACGTGGAATAATATTTAAATGGCAGGAGGCATTCATTTATCATCACAAATAAATATTTTGCTCAGTTTTGCAAATTTTTTTTTTGTTTTTTTTTTAACAATTTGAAAATTCAAAACGGTTAAAAATTTCCCCGTTATATGGTATTTATTCACCTAATTTTAAAATCTGTGAATAGTTCTTCGAAAATTAAATTAAAAACTGAATTTTGGCTTAACCATTTACAAATTCAATATTTTTTTTTATTCGTTTCTAATTAGATCCTGTCATTTATGTATAAAATTAGCACACACAACATAAGTGGTCTGAGAAGCTAGGTCGTAATCCTGATTAAAGGGTTGTAAGGACCAAATATGTATGTATTTATGTATAAGGAAGATTAATATAATATTTTGTTAATAAATTTCTAATCCGCATTATTTATCGTATTTAAGTTCGTTCTTTGTTTCAAGATTTCAAAATTTTTTTCTCATAACAATTTTCCTACAATCCTCGCTAATATACATATTTGTAGCTATTTATAAGCCTTTATACCCACCATAAGATTCAAGTAGGTGAATATTTAAAAAATCTTTTCTTGTGTTACTTTTTTATCTTTTTCTATGTTCTATTCTAACTACCACTGAACAAATGTTTGTTTCAACTGCCTTTAAATAAGAAAATCATAACGTGTTGTACTACTACGGTATGTATGCTATTCGTAACTGAAATAAATTTAGAAAAAATAGCAAAAAAAAGGAGAACAAATTAAATTGCCAAATAAATAAAATGCTCAAGAGATACGATTTCAAGTTGTATTTTTTCAATTTATTATTGTTATTTATTGATTTCAATTTTTATTTTTAACAGGCTTCTAATTTGCTGTTGTTGTAGTTGTTTTTTTTTAACAATAACGTGCCATCTAATATTTCAAAAAAAAAGGAGATTTTTTCGATATGAAATTCTTTTCATTTTCTCTCTTCCTCTCTCTCTAGTTTTTCATATCCGGTTTGAAATTACAGGAAAATTTCATTTCATTTCATTACATTTGATTTGATTTATGAGGGAAACATTGCTCTAGAATTTCACATTTCTTTTCTTTTTTCATGTGCTCTATTTTTCATTGTAATATTTACTTCTGAATTTTTTTTGTGTGTAAATTTTTATTATTTCGACTGTAGGCAACACAAAAACCATTTTATGCATCTCTCCCATCTTGCCAAATCAAATCAAACCAACAACCAACTAAATAATCCACCCACTTAAACCATTTGTTTTAAATGGAGCACGTCCATGTTGCATTATTTACATTTGAAGAGAATTTATCGGTAATTGTTATCGTGAGTATATACCTGGAGTACAAATAGACCTATTGTCATCGTTGAATAGCAAATGCGGTTGATTAAAATGAGAAGAAATGAGAATATTCGCCATTTGTGTCACCGTGCTAGAGAAAAAATTTTTCTTTTTCTCTGTAAATAACTTTTAAATTTTTGCAATAGAATTTAAATTTTTTATATAAATTACGGGGAAAATATTTAAAATTTATTTTAAAAATTGATTCATTCATGATTCATGGTGTTTGAACCTATGAGAGCGGCTTAAAACAAGTAGTAGTGTTTGTATGTTTACATGTATATTTCCTTTTATTTACGTGTACAGTACAAATGAACAGTACAAATGGATACAAAAATCCTTGTGCATCCATGAAATTAAAACCATCATTGGCAATAGGCTTGAAACCAAGTCCATTACTTATTTTAGTCGATCTCATTTAGGCATTATTTTCAATTCAAAAGCAACTCTGGGAATTTAATTCATTGGTCTGCTTGGTATACTGTCAGCCCAACAGCCCTTACGGTGCCTTAGTTCAATATTAGAACAGTTTTGTGTTGCACCCCAGATGATACAGACGCTTTGACTCTTCACTACATTTAAAAATTCTAAGCTTTATGAATGTCTTGATATTTAAAATTGGTATAAGGTGTGAAATGCAACTCTGTCTTCATTGGTGTTGTCACTTACGTAGACGGTAGAAATAACATGATTTATAATACGCCTTCACAAGTGTCAAAGTGATTAAAAGATGAGTTGTTTTTTTGTTTTTAAATCAGAATCTTAGCGTGTATGTTATTACGTTTTTATCTTGTAAGAAACGAAGATCTAATATGGGTTCTTGGTGAGATGAATAGCCCGGGTAATTGTGTAGCCACTCTACCACCGATTACCAATTCAGGCATGAATATATTTATCTCTAAGTTCAGATAAATCCTGAATTTAGGGCTTAGAGAGAATCTTGCATTTTTGCCCAACTCACTTGTCCTAAAATGGGTAGGAAGTGTATCACTGAACTATTTAAATTGGATCTTAGGGATTTCTCTATCATTATACCTATTTTTACAGGTCGCTGCATGTTGCTTAGGTAAGTTGAGAGACTTCACTTACCTACAGATGACCCCTGTAGAGAATTTAGGTCGGTTGAAGAGATAGAGATTTTCTTTGTCATCCTCCATTCTTTATTTAGTGAAAGAAGTCTCATGTGACTAATCCTTAATAGACCAACAGAGCTAATGTTACTAGAAATTCATCAAATTTTCAAGTCCAACTCTATGAAAGTCATACCCTAAGCTTTGCTGCTATTTGCCAGTTAATTCTGTAGCATCAACTCTAATTTCTATAATATTCTGGGGAATTTCTTTACTTTTATTTGTTGATATTCCTTGATTTAAGTAAAAGCCGACATCATTTTTGCTAGAAATTGTACCACCGCAGTTAAAGATGAAGAAATTCACTAACAATGGCGTTAAACCGGTTGTATGATTAGGGATAGACAGAGTTCTTACATGCGATATAAATACGATTCCTTATTGGGCTATTGAATGCTGCCTTTTAGTTGATTAAAAGATACTGAATATCGAACTGGTTATTTTCGGCCTTTTCTAGGAATTTGTCTTCATGTGGTCTGAAGTACACCAATAAGGTCCAATCAGTGTTGTGGCGACAAAAAACACCTTTTATGCGTTGGGGAAAGACTTGTGCTTCCTGTAGTTGGTCGATATTAAGGAGGATAGGATTGGATAGGATATCTCTGGCCATATTCTGTAAATAAGTTGATGCAATCATCCAACCAGCTCTTTACCTTTCAGGGTTGTATGCGTTGAATTCTATGCAAAGTTGAATTCGCCGTAGTCTAGTAGATAGTATGTTGGCTTATTAGACAAGACGTCTTGGCTCAAACCCCAGCTCGGACATCTCGAACAAGATGAAATTCCAAAAAAATATTTCGGAGACTTCCTCTCAGCAGCCTTCTAGTAAAAGCTCTGAAATTAATTAAATTTGCCATGCAGTTGCTCAAATTTGTCGTTCAGAGTCGACATGGGACTGTAAGTTCCGCCACTTATAGATAAAAATTAATACACACAACATGGGTGGTGTTAGAAACTAGGTTGTAATCCTTACTAAAGAGTTGTAATGATTAGTAATTGTAATGATTAGTTTAGAAGGCTATTTTTTTTTTTTTGTTTTGCTACTTAACTTCATTTTTTAAACGTGCTAAGAAAATATTTTCATCATGGCAGAGTGCAAGAATGCAGAGTCCCGGTTGTATAGTATGTGGGATTAAGAGATTCAAAAGATTAACTGTGTACACTGATGCAACATTTGTATTTAAAGAATAATGACAGTAAATTTTCTTCAAAAAAAATGCCAGCTGCACTGATCTTCAATATATTTTTCACCCTTTAAATAGAAAACAAAATAAATCAAAATATTTTTATTAGAAAATCTAATTGAATGCCTTTTATTAGAATGCTTTGTTGCTTGAGTGTAGAAAATTCCAAAACTTTTTTTAAATCTGCACAAAAAATACCTTTTCAAAGCAAACACACATATAGACGGGCTTTAAAGTTTTATACAAGGCTTAGGCAATCCATTGAAAACTTAAATTATTTACAAATCATTGATAAAAATCATCGACACAATTGCCACGACCATTGCAGCCACAGCAGACTTCCTAAAAAAAAAAAGATGTTCATTTACTCATAGTAGACCATTCTTCCGTCCACAACCAACTTTATAACTGGCTGAC
This sequence comes from Sarcophaga bullata, assembly GCA_005959815.1. NCBI lineage: Eukaryota > Metazoa > Arthropoda > Insecta > Diptera > Sarcophagidae > Sarcophaga > Sarcophaga bullata. The sequence continues at coordinate 207,304 of QOCX01000154.1, forward strand.
CAGAAACAGAGTTTCTGTGTTTTACGTTTGAGCTTTTGTTTTCATTGAAACTGCGGCGTCTGGTGATGTTCAAAATCATGATGACGATGGCGATAATGATGAAGATGATGATAACGCTATTATAGCATGGCTCTGATGCTAACTGCTGCTGCTTATGCTGCCGTTGTTGCACTGTTTGTTGCCACCACTACTGGACGGTGTGTCTAACCAATAAACAAAACCCAAAGCAAATGGTTAAAAAGCTTTGCCTAACAGAAGTTTAACAAAAAAAGAAAAAAAAAAACTCTATGTATGTTTGTTTTTTTTGTTTTGTTGTTTTATTTTTAATTTTGAATTGGTACCACAGCAGGTGTTTTTACTCACGCTTCGCTTTCAATATGAATTTTTTTGTTTAAGTTTTCTTTTTTTCTGTATTTGCTTTTCATTTGTTTTTATCAGTGGTTTGTTAATAAAAAAAAGTTTTTTTTGATGATTTTTTAGAAAATTGTATGGGGAGTTACTTTTATAAATATTAAAAGTGAAATATACTTTACGGCTATAAACGAATGAACGACATATGTATGTATGGAGTGAGCATTAAACTAAAACAGCCTCCGCCTTTATTTTCATTACACTTAACCAAAATAAAACCCACACTTTCTGAAGCCCTGTACATCAGTACACGTTTTGTTTGTCTCCATCAGCCATTACACTCTCTGTTTTTGCTTTGTTAAACAAAAATTTCTAACTGCTTAAATGTCTACCTGGTGCTTTTGTCCTTTAAAAGCTGCTTTGCTTCCTGCCATTATAAACAGACTTTTGTTCTGTTATGCTCTGCTTTACTCTGTTCTGCTCTTCCACTTGTGGTTTAATAAGTTTCTTCTAGAAAATTAATTTTCATTTTTAAAATAAATTCAAATCATCACGGTAGAATATTGTGGTTAATTCCCTTAATTTTTCTTTTCTCTTTCCCCTTCTTCCTGCTTTCGAATCTCGGTAAGAAAAAGAATCCTTAAAGTGTAAAAGCCAAATTCCTTAGAGAACTTTTCTCCTTATGTTCCATTTTAATTAAATTATCCTTAATGGTAAATTGAACTTCATTTCTTTTTCTCTTTTCCAGTTCTTTTCTTTTTGTTTTTTTGTTTTATTTTTGGGTGTTTTCTTTCCTTAAGAAAATAAAAGAAAAATTTCCAAGAAAAAATGTTGTGGTATTAACGAAAATCTAATGTTAATGCCGAATAATTAATATATAAGTCCACAATGATTATGAGTCTGAGTATGAGAAGAGGATTTTGTACCTCAATTATGAGAAACAAATGAGCGCATTTAACGAAAATTTACCTTTTGAACGCAGAGAAGAGAATGTAAGGATAATAAAGAAAGAAAATGGAAATTATAGAGGGAAATATTACAAGAGCATGACCTTCTTAAATCACAAAAATTATACGAAGTTCGCCTTTCAATGTGTTGTCTTCAAAATAATAGTGATCTTAGGCTTTACAAACTTCAGAACTTACAAAAACCCTTAACATTATGCTAAAAACTCGACAAAAAAGAGATTTCTTAGTCCTTATGGTTCCTTTTACTTCCAAAAGCTCCGAGAGCGTATTGGTCGTATGTGTATACAATTGCTACGAAGACGAATACAACATCACTGGTATTGCGGTAACTTGCTTTACTTATGTACATAGTTGGCCCATTTGTAGGAACACATTCCGACTTAGCATGCTTGCTTATTTCGCAGGCTTTGGTTTTGGTTGGTCATACCAATCGATTAATTGTTTCTTCAACTTAGTCCTTCTAGCGCAAACGAGGCTGTCGTCTACGCTGACATCTGTGATCTTCGCAGCCAATATCCGTCTTGCCGGAACATCCTCTTTTACCCGAATTGAACAACGCCATATTGTTAACGTGCCCTCACAGCTGCTAATTTTTCATTTGACTGTGATAATTAGCATTAACTCGTACTGCCTTGAAGATCTTTAATAGAACTGTTTTCTAGAGCACCTCCAGAGTAGTTCCATCGGTACGTAACAGTGACGAGTTTTAGGACAACATTTTCGTCGCACGAAAGATGTCTCTGCTATTCAATAACTTGTTGAGATTATATTAGTACGTATTGGCAAGGTTTCCAGGCTGACATTATTATCGCTTAGGCGAGGTAAATAAATTCCTTGACAAGTGATAAGGTGTAGCTGTCGGCTGTAGTCTAGGATTTGATGCGGCATACCTTGTTTTGTCTTACTTACTGACAGATACGTCTTGGACATAATCACTCAGCTTTCGGTAACGTATGGAGAGTTTTATAAGCTAATTATTAGGAGCCAAGTTATTGGGACCTCTTTCGTTGGAATCAAACCCACAACCCTAATACTAACTACCCCGTAGTTTACAGCAATTTTTTCTGCTTTTGGTGTATTACTTTGGTGATGTTGTGTGTTCTGATTAGTTTTGGATTAATTTTTCTCAAAATTGATTCCCAGAATAGGAAAAAATTGAAAAAAGATCATTACATGAGCGTCGAACACATTTGCCTAAGAGAGATGGGGCTTATTGGCAAAGATAATCGCAGGTGTTTTATTTTATGGGAAAAATAGGACACTATGTAACGTCTTTCTAAGCGAGTTTTAAGCGCTGAAGGTTGAAGGTTGTTTTAGCGATGGAAAGCTTCGACTTCGTTCTGAGGCCTTATACCTTATCGTATCAAATACTTATCGGTTCCGTTACTCTATTATGCTAAAAACTCGACAAAAAAGAGATTCCTTAGTCCTTATGGTTCCTTTTACTTCCAAAAGCTCCGAGAGCGTATTGGTCGTATGTGTATACAATTGCTACGAAGACGAATACAACATCACTGTATTGCGGTAACTTGCTTTACTTATGTACATAGTTGGCCCATTTGTAGGAACACATTCCGACTTAGCATGCTTGCTTATTTCGCAGGCTTTGGTTTTGGTTGGTCATACCAATCGATTAATTGGTTTCTTCAACTTAGTCCTTCTAGCGCAAACGAGGCTGTCGTCTACGCTGACATCTGTGATCTTCGCAGCCAATATCCGTCTTGCCGGAACATCCTCTTTTACCCGAATTGAACAACGTCCATATTGTTAACGTGCCCTCACAGCTGCTAATTTTTCATTTGACTGTGAATAATTAGCATTAACTCGTACTGCCTTGAAGATCTTTAATAGAACTGTTTTCTAGAGCACCTCCAGAGTAGTTCCATCGGTACGTAACAGTGACGAGTTTTAGGACAACATTTTCGTCGCACGAAAGATGTCTCTGCTATTCAATAACTTGTTGAGATTATATTAGTACGTATTGGCAAGGTTTCCAGGCTGACATTATTATCGCTTAGGCGAGGTAAATAAATTCCTTGACAAGTGATAAGGTGTAGCTGTCGGCTGTAGTCTAGGATTTGATGCGGCATACCTTGTTTTGTCTTACTTACTGACAGATACGTCTTGGACATAATCACTCAGCTTTCGGTAACGTATGGAGAGTTTTATAAGCTAATTATTAGGAGCCAAGTTATTGGGACCTCTTTCGTTGGAATCAAACCCACAACCCTAATACTAACTACCCCGTAGTTTACAGCAATTTTTTCTGCTTTTGGTGTATTACTTTGGTGATGTTGTGTGTTCTGATTAGTTTCGGATTAATTTTTCTCAAAATTGATTCCCAGAATAGGAAAAAATTGAAAAAAGATCATTACATGAGCGTCGAACACATTTGCCTAAGAGAGATGGGGCTTATTGGCAAAGATAATCGCAGGTGTTTTATTTTATGGGAAAAAATAGGACACTATGTAACGTCTTTCTAAGCGAGTTTTAAGCGCTGAAGGTTGAAGGTTGTTTTAGCGATGGAAAGCTTCGACTTCGTTCTGAGGCCTTATACCTTATCGTATCAAATACTTATCGGTTCCGTTACTCTGTCCATAACCTCAAACTATTGTAAATTTCTTTCAGTGCTGCATGATTAAAGAAATTTTCTTCGAAGTAGTCTTGAGTTTTTTTCTATCTTTTTTTTTGTCGAATGAAAAGTTTTGCATATCATATTTCAAATTGGCAAATTAATATTAAATATTTGAAATTTCCCCATGCTATTGTATAATTCCACTGAAAAAAATAAATACAATTGGATTAAAATTTCATGGCTTTTTATATACACAAACGTTAGCAGCTTAAATTTAAATTCCTTTTACGTTTTATTTCCTTTTCTTTCATTTTTTTTTATTTTTTATTTTTTTTTTTTTTTTTTTTTTTTTTTTTTTTTTGGAAAAAACTTATGAAAAAATTGTTTTTCATACTTCAACGAATAACAAAATGTAATAAAATTGCTAGAGTTCGAGTTTCTTTTAGCAATTCTAACCTCTGGGGCACTGGGAAAGTAAAAGAGATATGCAAAGAAGACATAAAAAAACTGGATAATAAAAGAATTTTTCTAAATCAAATAACACTAGAATACCATTTCGATGTTTTCATTTCTTTTGAATAACATTTTACTCTTCTTTAGACAACCAACTCTCATGTCACAACAAAAGCAGCATAAAAAAGGCTGTTTAAACATATTTTTTTTATTCCCTTCTTTTTTTTAATATGGATTTCCTTAAGGAAAATAAACTCATTGTTATTGTTGTTACGAGTTTCCTTGGCAAACAGTTATTGTCAAAGCCTTGTGTTCTAAAGGATAATGTACAGCTCCCTTCCGCCCTCCGCCTTTTAGAATATTGACATGTTTTAGAATACATTTATCACTACTTTAGGGGGATAAAAAACAAAACGACTTATTCAATATGAAGTACGCGGGCAAATGTCTATGATGACAATATTGATTGGTAATCCACTTAATAATGACAATAAAAATACTCGTATAGAAGAAAAAAAAAAAGAAAAGAAAAATTATAGCAAATTCGCATGTCAATGAGAAAATTGCATTCATTCACCCACCTCACATCCATACATACATATCAAAGCCATGCAAAGCCAAGCAAATTCTTGCCGTGAGTGAAGAACACAGCTCATTAAAATCGTTTCAAAATAAAATCCTTTTTCCAAACAAAAAGAAAAAAGGCAGGCTTTTATTGCCATTCACTCTAAAAAAAATCGGCTCCCATACTACAAAATATGGACAATATTTCTCCCTCAAACCTTGTAGTTTTTCTACCAGCAACAGCATAATGTTCTCTACTGCATTGCTAAATACATGTCTATATGTACGTACGGATATGTACGTACGGTTAAATGTATGGTACAAAAACTTCAAAAAGGCTGCATTAAAAGTGAAAAAGAGAAAAAAAACCAACATTCAGCATAAACAGCAGCCTGGCCAAACAGATGTTTGCTCAAGGCCATGTTAAATTTTGTTTCAGTCATCATCATCGCTTTTAACAACGTTAAAACGGCTGAAAATTATCTTTGGCAGACAAATATTTGACCAGGATAATGCTGAATAATTTTGTGTATGTGTGTGTGTTTTTTTACTACGAAATCCAAATACAGCTACAAATACACAAATACATCATCATGTGCAAATCGCTTCAGATATTTAAAAAAAATATGGTCAAACAAACGCATAAAAACCAGAGCAGTGATAGAGGCAGTTTGGAGTGGGAGTGAGAAGGAGAGAATGGAAATCACTCGACCGTAAGGAAAATATACGTTCTTTATTGGCAGCTGTATTTTTAAATGTTTATTCATAGCTACGAGGATGGTTAAAGAATTTTGGAATTTGTGAAAGAGATGTTTCTTCTAGAAATAAAAATCGAAATGAAATTTCGCAACGATAACTTCTGTTAAGGTCTAACGGGGAGAAATCGGACACGCAGCTTGTTCAGATTATTCAATGGAGGCATAAGACATAAGGCACGTAGCGCCGTTCTGTTGAAACTATATGTCGCCAGAGTCTACATCATTCAATTCAGAACAAAAGATGTTGGTATTCGTTGGCCAATTTGCTCGCCGTTGACAGTGAAGTTCACCCACATCTTTTCAACAAAAAAGCAAAACAAAAAAAAAAAAAAAAACACATGACACCGTTAGACCAAAATTCATACTAAACATGGACTTTTTCGAGATATATTGGGCGTTATTGGATCTCTTGTAGATTATTATCTTTCCAAATTCAAAGTGTCCATTGCAACACTCTATGGTCTAACGTGTATTGAATAAAGTCGATATCGGTCTTTTCTGTTACATCGTCTTAAAAAATAACAATTTCCACAAACTTTTCACCTTATTCAACCTTATTCGGCAATAACTTTTCGAATGTTGATTTCTTGGTGTTCAATTGTTTCTGGTTTATCGAAATAGCGTACCAAGTGGTAATTCTCTGGGGATATGGGGGAGTGACTGCGAATGTTACAATTCTGCTTAATTACGCACCTATACACACATACATACATACATAATTGGTCATTAGATTACATTACCCTTTAGTCGGAATTGCGATCTAGTTTCTCACAACACTTATGTTGTGTATGCTTTTATACATGAGTGGCGGAACTCTCAGAATTTTTTTCCAGAAATCTGCTGAATCGTTTTGTTCGACATGTCTGACCTGGTATATGAACTGTGGCCTCATGTTTAATAAGCCAACACACTACCTACTAGACTACGCCAACTATTTACGTACCCACTCAAATAAAAATGGACTTCAGCGGAGAAAAACACAATGGAAACACAATATCACTTTGTGGTCCATTCTCTGTGCACCGAATTGGAGGCATATATCATGGTAGTTAGACTTTAATTCCTGCACAAGTTAAGTCTTGAAAGCTTTAAGGCTTCCAAAAAGTGCTGAGAAGTGACAAATTCACTGATTTCGATTAATGCTTCTCTTTGGTCAAAGTTTCTCCGTTCAGCGGCAACAGCTTTTTCACTGTGCATTATCACAGTCGTCATCTCAGAGGGTGCGCATTATCAGTAATTCGAAAACGATTTTTTGTTATTCGTATTAAACGATTATGTACCTCATAAAATGAATGAAGTTCATAGTAGGTTCGACGAACAAACAACAACAATGTGCAAGCGTGGCTCTGGCGTAATATATAATTGGTTATTAGAACCCTTCAGCCAGAAATAGGACCTAGTTTTTCACACAACTTATATTGTGTGTGTTAATTTTATACAGAAGTGGCAAGACTTACAGTTTTAAGGTTGATTCGAACTACAGAATTTTTAAGAAACTTTTCAGGGCAATTTTATTTATACTCAGAGTTCTTGCCAGAAGTCTGCTGAGAGAAAGTCGAGAGAAAGTAATGAAATAGCAAGTTAAACTAAACAAATCGATGTCAAATCGATCGAACCCCCCAAAAAAAAACACCCAGTATTAAACAAATGACTATGGTTGCTGAATATATTTCTCTTAAACTGGATGTAAATTAATATTAAGAAATTTCTTAAAAGATTTAATAAATAATTGAACTTAAAGGCATAAGTATAATAATTATATAGTATACGAGTATATGTATGTCTTTTTTTTTATTAAATATTCATGGTTCATTTAATCTTTTAAACTTCTATCAACAACACATAGTCTTGGTACATATTTCATGATTTTCCAAAATATAAATTTTCCTTAATATACGACTGTAGTATGTATGTGTAGTGAACCTTAATATTTTATTTTATTGCCAATAAATATCTCAAATATCTCTTTATATTAATAGCAAAACGGTTTTTAATTTATTTATAACTGAAAGCATGTACAGAAGAAAAAAACAACATCAAGAAAATCAAACGTTTTGCTTCGTTACACCTGACTAAAGCTTCTTTTACTCACTTCCCTAAGCTCAGAGGAGAAAAAAAAAGGAAAAACTTTGTTGCTACGGACAAATGTTTTTAAGGAGCAATGAAGGAAAAAAAAAGAGAAATTTTGCTTTTGTAACAAAATTATTAGACAAGCAGCTAACAAAGTGGAAAAGTTCGTAAAGAGAATATTTTTGTTTTTATTTTCTTTTTTTTATACACACACAATTTCGTTATGTCCTTGTAGCTATGCTATGGGAATATCTGTAAGCCAAGGTGGAATTGTTGCCTCCCGTTCTGTCTTAAATTTCGAAGGCACGTGTCAGGCAGTGTCTATTCAATTGTGTGGCGTTATGTTCCATTTGCGAAAATTTCCAATTTAAGATGTTGGTCATGAATTTTGATTTTTTATGGTCTTACGGATGTTCAATCGACAACAAACAAGCAACAGCAATAGCAACAGCAACATTAAAACATGTTTAAGACAATAACCTGCCGTAGCAGGCAGCTATGTATGCTATAAAACTATAGAGAACCTTTAACTACGCAATATGGCCAATATAACGAAACTTTATTGACAGTTTAACGAACAAGCACCCCTGGTCCCACCCTCTATTCTATTCATAGTTTTACTTTTATTCCAAAGCATACTTTAAGGATACTTTAACATGGTGTTAACGTTACTAGTGAAATAATTTGCTTTTACCAAAGCAAACTTCAATAATAATTTTGTGGTTATTTTTTGACTTCAAAAGTATCCTTGTAAGGCAAACTTTTTTCTTATCGCTGTTGCTACTCTTTTCCTTTTCCTGAAGTTAACGCTTTAAGGACTTGTTGCATATTTTATGGCTGCGCAAATTAAAGTATTTTATTTACAAAATTCTTATTGTTGTTGCCATTTCCTTTTGCCTGTTGTTACCATAGCTGCCTCATTGCTGTTATGGCAATGACATTATTTTGGTTTTTATAGCTTAATTGTATCACTGTTTGTGGTTTTCGTTTACGTTCAATTATCTACCAAACTACGCTTTTTATTACGCTTCTATTTCTCAATTTTCTTCCTTTCAATGGCTCAATGCTTTTTCTTCTCAACTTTTTTATGAGTTTATCGTCTGTGGTAATAAAACGAAATATTATTCGTATATGTATTCCTTGCAAGTTTTTAAAGTAAAATTAAGTTTTTCTAACATTCTGTTATCCAGTTGGCTGAATAGATTTTATTATGGCCATATAATACACTCAACAGATTACATATACATTTTTAATGCCTAAACCTTTAAATTTAATTTCTCCAGGGGTTTTATGGCCGCTGAATTGATTTTTTCATAGTTGAATAGATAGTAAAATAGATTGTATGGCAAGTGTACCTATTGTATTATTAATATAACATTAGATCTTTATATAAATATTATTCAGCTAGCTGAATATGTATTATTAAAGATAATTTCATAAGTTTAAGCTTAAAAATTGGTTATTGTGAAAACTTAGGGCCTGCTGAATTGATTTTCTTTCAGCTGAATAAGTTATTTAATGAATTTTTTACTACTTCAAGGATTTTATGGCCGCTGAATTGATTTTTTATAGCTAACTATGTAGTAGAATAGACCAAATGGAAAGTGTACCTACTGTATTATTAATATTAACATCAGATTTTTATATAAATATTATTCAGCTAGCTGAATATGCATTATTAATCATAATTTTTTAAGTTTGAGCTTAAAAATTAATTTTTGTAAAAACTTAGTGTCTGCTGAATTGATTTTCTTTCAGCTGAATATGTTATTTAATGGATCTTTTACTACTTCAAGAATTTTATGTCCTCTAAATTCATTGTTTCATAGCTGAATAGATAGTAAAATGGATTGGGTGGAAATATTGCTGATATCTCATTCAGCTGGCTAAATACGAAGAAAATTAAAAACACTTTTAAATACGATGTTTATTAATAAATTATAAAGTTTTTTTTTATTAATTTTTCTATTTTATTTAGTTTAATTGATTTTAAACTTAAAATATTAATTTTGTTGAGGCATAAATGTTTCCATAAAACCCTGGAACAATTGTACTACAGGCTTTGGCATTTCCAGCTCAAACATTACAGAGGATTTCTTATCATCTTTTTTCTTACTGGAGATTGCTTCAGTATCTGCACTCTTATGTGCAGTTGCATCCAGAGCCCGTTCTTTTATGGACTCATCAGCTGGATCTACATTATCTTTTACTAAAGTCTCCTCATTATTTGCTAGATTTTGTTCTTCCATTTGATAGGCTGGCGTTTGAACGATTTTACCTTTAAAGGGATATTTTATAGGAAAATAGACATGCAAGATCTGTGTATTCGCTGGTACAGTGGCTACATCATTTGTGTCACCATTGTCGGAAAAGAATTTCAAAAATTTCCATGGTTTCCAATACGAATCATTCACATTTTCTGTGGTTTTATGGGCTTCAGATGAATCTTTATTTATGGCGTTACCGGGTGACTTGTAATCCCTATTGAATAAGGCATTCCAAAAGGCCAAATCTCTTTTTTCTACTGTTGGACTGTTAGACTCATCTTGTAATAGCGGCCTTGTTTCTAAAATTGGATTGAGCGGAAAGAAAATGGTGGTGTTATTAAAGGGCCAAGTCCAAGGTATGGCCAAGATGCCATAATCTACATTATTTTTAGTCTGATTTGTTCTCGACGTGGTGGAGGTAAATGGGTTAATGAAGAAATTGGACATAAAAGGATTTAATGGCAGCAAAGGTAAATTAGTAAACCAAGCGGGTGGCCTTAGACCTAAAGGAGGTCTTGGTCTTTGGGGAGTAGGTCTTCTAGTAGGAAAAAATAATATAGGCCTTCTAGTGGGTTGGGTTGCAGACGTAATTATAGGTTTTTCGGTGGCCTTCGCATCAGCTATAGCCGTAGGGGTTGTGCTGCTGAAAGTATCTGTTGTTCTATCTGCATTGGCAGCACTTGCTAACGCTAGAGGTTTTGGGGGAATTGCTGTGGTATTAGGTTTTTGTAATGGAGGTTTCCTAGAGTTCCCAGGCATTGGTTTTTTTTTAGGAATAACATTTGGCACAGCAGTTACGGCAATCGGAGTATATAAAGGCAATGTTTCGGTTATATTTTCTATTTCAATTACTTTTTCTGTCACCAAACTTTCCAAATCATTCTTATTCGGTTTTTGTTCATTTAAAGGTTTTTCAACTTGCTTATCGTCTTTCTTTGTATTCAAAAAACTTGATTCCTTTTCGGAGTTATTGTTAGCTTTTAATTGGTTCTCCGAATTTTCCAAAGTGTTTTTATTTTTTATTTCTCCATATGAACCCGACTTTTTATCATCATTATTTGTGGCTTCTAATTGCTTTTTTTGAGTTTTCATGTCTAATTTATTTTCGGAGTATGATGTTTGCGGATTTTGCTTTAAAGTTGATAACTTTTCGGAGTTTTTAGTTGTAGAAATTTGATTTTTATTTAAGGAGTCATCAGTGGTAGAATTTGCTGATTCGGTGTATTGATTTCCTTTTTTTAAAAAGTTTTCGGACAGCTTTGATGTAACAGGTTGTGCTGTTAGGATACCTTTGTTTTCGGAGTAATCTTGATTTGTAGAGGCTTCAATCTGTTCGTTTGCAAATGAAAGCTCAGCCTTAATTAAATGGTTTTCTGCAGGACCAGAAATTTTTGCACTATTTTCGAAATTTGGTTTTAAAGTTTCTTCACTTTCGGAGTTGCCCGAATTTTTTTGAACTTTTGTATCATTTTTAGTCGATATCGCAAAATCTTTAGTTTTTGTTTTAATTTCACTGAGTTTAACTTCGTGTTTCAAATTTACATCATCATAGGGGGGTGAAACTAAATCATTGAAATCATTGCTTAATGCTTGCCTAGCTTTTATGAGTAATTCCTGCACAGGTTTTAAAGATTCCAAGGATTGAGATTGGTAATCCTTATCCGCCTGGCGTTTGTGTATGAAATGGGCTTGTGTTAACAAACTTAAACACAGAAACCAAAGCAATTTAAAATTCACTGCAGCACCCTTTGAAAAAAAAAGATTTTTTTTTTTTGTTTGTGTTAAATTTTATAAAAGCACTGGTGATTGAAAGATGAAAGATGACTTACCATGTCGTCTTCTAGAGCAATACTAAATGCGGGCAAACATTCTAGAGTTTTATTTATACGTCTGAAGAAAAATTTCCAGTTTTTAGAAATTTTTTAAAAATTCAAAGAAAACGAAAAAGAAATAAAATTATTTGTTTTTCATTTTTCGGGTTTTTTTTCGAATACTTTCGTTTTCTATTCTATTTTTTTTTTTTTTGTATTATTAAGTGGAGTTTTTAAGTAGATTTTTGAATATTTATGGGTTGGTGTTTTTTTTTCTGCTGCCGCCTCTTACAAAAAAATAATACCACAGTGCACTAATTATAATGCATTCATTATGATAACTTCAAGCTGCAGAGCTTCACGGTGCGAACGATAAGAACTTGACATAAAAAGAAAAAAAGAAAAAAATATTGTTTTTCTGTAATTTCTTTAGAAAATATGGTAAATGCTTAAAGTTTCACTCTCGAAAACCACTTAGAGTTGGTTTTTAATTCATCATCATCATTATCGTCATCACCAATATAATAATCATGATGATGGTGTTCAAACAATATGGTGTCCTCCACAATAAAAGTTTAACTAAAAATGCAAATGTCATTGAACTGCATCCCAAATTTAATTTGTATGGTTTTTTTTTAATAGCTTTCACTGTCCATTATTTATTTAAATTTTGTAAATAAAACTTAAGAAAAGCATACTTTAATGGCTGTTTATCATTAAATTTCCATATGAAGTTAGTCAGAACATTTTGTGACCCTTGAACAAAAAAAATATTGAATTTATATTCATAAGTTAAGTGGAGAAATTTAGTCACGGATACTTTCATTGCAACCAATTATAAAGACAAAAGTATAGTGGCGGCCATAAATAAATTAGTCGATTGCGTTTTAAAGTTTTTCTATAATTTGCCTTTTCTTTTCTGTTTCACATAAATGGTGTAGTAAAAAGATATCCAATAGATGCCTTTAACAAACTGCATCTTGCTTCATATATTTACAATTCATTCGTACTAAATTGTATTACAAATTGAAGAAGGTATTTCAAAAATCATTAGATGATGGCATAGTAATTTTAAGTGACAGTAAATTTAATTTCTATTTTGACGTTAGTGAAGTAAACAGATATGAAATACGTGTTATTGAGACATGAATCGCTATGTTCCTTAAGGGCTTGGAATAATTGCTTAGATTTTCTGCGTAGTAATTAGTCAGAGTTCTTGGTGTAGCGTGAATTTTTAACGGTCATCCGACAAGATTAAGACAAGAACTAAGGCCTTTAGGGGCTTGCGTAAAAACTTTGAAACTAAAAGAGATTCTGTCAGGTCAGGAATGGGTCGGGCAATTGCCGTTCTGAAAATTACCACGGCTGTGGATCCTGATATTTTTGATAATGCCGGAGCATGGAGCAAATGACTTTCCACTCAATTGAGCAACAATTGGAGAATCTAGATTTAATCATGTTCCTTTACAAAGTACAGACTGTACATCAGCTACCAGTCTTTGAAAGCCAAGCACTTCTACCCCTTATTATCTTATTCTGAATAAGAAACTATTTTTTAAAAATTATCAAAACCAACGCAAGATGACTCCTATTAATGTATGTGGACTTTTTTCCCTCTTTTTTAAGACCAACACTCAGGGGTTGCATCCAATTCACACGAGACATTGTGTTGGATAAAGGAAAGAAAGAAAGAATAATTGAATGTTTGTTTCTTGGTGCCCAGTGTAAAACTTTTTATTTGTCATCTCTTTTTTTTCTATGATGAGAATCAAAACCATGGCTTCACGATCTACAGAGGTATATCGGAAAAGTAAGTTACAGTTGCAGAAAACGGGGAACAGTTTGGTGTTGAATTCTCTCTTTTTTTATATATTTTTGTCACCATTTTCCTTAAGAGAGTATATCGGACTAGAGCCTAAGTATACATAAAGTTACTGGAGGTCATGCAGCGCCAAAAATTAGCTTTTAACACACAAGAACTCAATAAATCCCTCAAAGTTATTGTGTAGTGCAGTGTTCATGCTGGTGGCGTTACCGAAATGCCATAGGCCAAACCACTACTGCTCAAAGACATTTTCTTTCCTGAACTGCACTTATTGGGATGACAGAACATTTGATTCCAATACAATCGATCAATGGATCATTCCGTTTTGGATAATTTCTCTTTAAGGAAATTGTCATTTAAACTTTGTTTTGTTGGGGGGTTCTTGATTCACGTGTCGACGTCAACAAGTCCCATATTCTTCTAAGTGAATATACGTTAGGAATGTGGGAATCTGATGCTGGAAGTTCCGCAAAGTGTAATCACGGTAATCAATTCTGTTTTAATTCTATTTTTTCTTAGCAAGTAAAGATGGTTCAAGGATTCCAAAACAGTTTTCGTTACGAACGGGTAACCCTTTGATATAGTCGACGAAGTTAACTTTTTTATAAGAGCATAAAAGTGCCCTCCATAAAATCTGGTAAAAAAATACCTGGTGGGCTAAACAGCTATTCGATCAAGGATTCCAAAACAGTTTTCATTACCACCTGATACTTTTGGCACCGGAGATATAGCCGAGCAAACACAATGCTTTATATAAATCGGGAATAATTCGATAACATTTTAAAGGTGCAGTTTTCGGATCTAGTGGGTTAGATAGTTAATCGCTGCGGTCGTTTCTTTAGCAACGATTTCAAGCTGTAGCAATGGGAACGTATAGGAAATTGTATTTTGAAAGCTTCACTGTATTCGTTGCATTGTGTTTACCTATGAAACGTCTGTTTATATAGACTGCGATACAATTTGCTGGCAGATAAATTTGACCCATAAATCTCTTTAACATGCGAATGTCGGAACAATTATTTAAAACTCTTCTAATTTTTACTCAGCATTGAAATACATTGGAATTCATTTGAATTAATTTAAAACCTTGCAAAGCCTTTAAATTGACAGTCTTAAATGAATTGCTTACCAATCATTAATTCTTTGCCTGGCTACCAATTAGCCGGGGTTAATTAATTATTTACAAATGTTGCCCTTAATCATTTTTGCTTTACTCTTATGTATGGCGTTTGGATCCTTTAATGTAAAAGGAATACACTTTCATTTCGTATTTATTTGTTCGATTTCTTTTATTATTTTCGTTTTTTACATTATTTTCGTTACAATAATTCTTCCATCAATACAATATTGAATGTTTTTTTTTATTTGTTCATTTTTTGCTTCATGTTTCGTTTCCTTTCTCTTGACTGGGCTTTTAGCTTTCATCATATTGTATTTAATTTTTTTTCTTCATACCGTATTCGAGCTACAACTGATTATCCTTATTTCTCTTTTACTTCCTGTTGTTGGTGTTTTCTTTTGATACGATTCTTTTACCAGCTTTATGTAGAGAACATGAGATAGAGAAGAGGGGAAGTGAAAGACGTGTAGATTATTTGTTCCGGAGTTTAATGAATACGTAATTACAAGCAAAGTTACATTTTTATTTCAATCGTGCAGCAAGTATTGGGTGTAGAGCTTAGAAATGTGGTAGTCATTCTTTCTCAAGAGATAGGGACTTTGTGGAGATGTTCTTTGTTGGTTATTCCATCTGGTCGGTCACGAGGATTCTAAATAAATTATACGAAAACAAATTCCGGAAATAAGCCAAAAAAAAAACCCGCATTTTCAAATTAAACACCCAATAATGTAACGCTGTATATGTATCAAAAAAGGCTCCTTATTATTATTTATTTACAATCGCAAAGATATTGAACAGGGATAAAGGGAGTACATTTGTTTGTAATGGAAGAATAACACACATGTTTTGAGTTTCAGTTCCTTCATTCTTTTATTGCTGCTCCAGTTCTTTTTGTACTTTTCCTTATGATTTGTATTTGATTGGAAGTAATTCATATGAAATATTTATTAGAACCATAACTACTACTACTGCAACTATCACTACCACTTGCAAACGTAATAACACTTATCATGTGCTATCATATCGTATGAGGTTATGTTACCCTCCTCTTCAATTTCTCTATTGCCCCTAATGCCTTTTCATGGTTTGTTTCGTAAAACGTATTCAGTTGGGGAAATTGAATTAGAATTTGAAAATTGGGTCGTTTTTATTTGATTTGATTTGATTTCTCCCAGTTAGTTTTATATTTTCAATGCAATTTATGTGCATAAGTGGTGTGCTGAAATTGAATGAATTATGATTGAACACAGAGCTCACATGATAAGATTCTATGAGTGTTGACGAATAAAAGTAGAAAATTGGAAATCATGCTGGGCAAACCGAAGTTCAAGTAAATTATTTGTAAGCACAATCAAAATATTTTTGGGTATTCCTCTCCGCATCATTGTGAATGCCATGGTAGTTTATTTGCCTATAAATTTTTAAGCAAATTTACGCATTCGGATATTTTAATATAAAAAAGTATTTAAATTTCATATTTTAATATCTAAATTAATAAATTTAATAGTTAATTTGTTAATATTTGGCTATGAAGCCAAGGAAATTTATTAAAAATTAAGATTAAAATTAAAATTAAAATTAAAATTAAATTAAATTAAAATTAAATTAAAATTAAATTAAAATTAAAATTAAAATTAAAATTAAATAAAATTAAAACTAAAATTAAAATTAAAATTAAAATTAAAATTAAAATTAAATTAAAATTAAAATTAAAATTAAAATTAACATTAAAATTAGTTTTTTAAAAAGTCGTCAAACTCAGATTCTACCTCAGACTCTAGAAGTAGTTTCTTAATGGAATATTTAAGAAAAAAATTGTACAACCATCTCTTAGGGGATGGCCCTACTAGAGAGAGTAATGAGGGTTTACGGTCTTTATGAACTTTAAATTTGTTTCTAATTTTGTTGCTAGTGACAGGAAACCCTCTGCAGAAAGAGCGTTCTACGCAACGATAGTAAGGCTGAAATGTGAACGTGTTGTAAGAGATGTGGTTAATTATCGGAAATAAATCCCTTTATTTCACTAGAGCACAATTCATTAGTGGTAGAAACAGTGAAATTCAAGCAATCTTGCGAGTATGATCTTATAAATCGGCATAGTTGAATATTAATTAACACTTTCAGCCCGCCGCGTTATACGTAATCTACAAGCCTTAAAATATACATCGAGACACTGGCCTATATGGCCATTTTTGTTCGCATATAATTGTACTAAATGGCAAATGCGGTGAAATATTTGTTCTATTATCTTAAGAAACCGAGGCACTTCTTTTAACCTATGTTACTTAGAATTTTTTTTTTAATTAATACTCAATACATTTAATATTCAGAACACTAAGATCTCTTGACTTCCTAATATGTATTTAAAAGGGTTCAGCTTACAATCAAAAGAATGTGAATGACAAATATTATTGTCATCTGAAACAGAGTAGACAGCATTGGAAATGAAGGAAAGAACGTTAAACAACAATCAATATAGTTGACTCCTGAAAAAGTGCGATTGATAAACGCAACTACCAACACTACTTGTCTGAGGTGTAAAGTGGTGGACCCAGGTTTCATGTACGGCCGTAAAAGCTCGACTTTATTGACGTTTTTGCGCCATTTTGTTAGCGAATGCATCACTCTTGTATACTGAGTTGCCATCTCCACAATGTACAACATTTTTTAAAATACCTATCAATTTAATCACGTGCAGACGGTTTTTATTCAAATTTCCTTTGCTTTCAACACGATGACATGGCTAACCTTTTTCTTATATGGTATAGGTAATGTAATCAAATTTGTCAAGATAAAAAAAATAAATTATTGCAGTCCGATTTTAGTAAACTTCTATGCAATGTAGGGCAAGAACACTGTGTATCAGCTGGCAAAGGATGACGCTGAAGAAGACGTAAATCTGGAAGTGAAATCGGATAGAACATCTCTATTTGCTATGATTGATATATTGAAAAGGATTTGAAACAGCATTGAGGGAATACTATACGCTGATAGGATGCAACAGGAACACTCTTTTTTTTTTCTTAGAATATATGGTAATATGGGGGAATCCGGTTCTATTGAGTACATTCCATGTCTCTGGCCTGTTGTGGACAAAAAATTAAGATGTTTGGTTTTTTAATGGCCTTGGAGAGTTAGCTTCTATTGGGATATCTGACATTGAGTATTTCATCTCTGGAATTAGCTGGATGTAGGAATGATACTTCTTCTCTAGCTATCATATTTGGTTTTCACTTAAGCTTTTCTATTGCTTGTCACTTTTTTATATCTGTTTAGGCCTCATGCACATTTGTAAGGTGGTCATTTCTGATTTTCAGTTGGAGGTATTCCATTTACCTAAGGCTTACTTTTCGTAGTTGAATTATTGTTTTAGTCTACTACAGAAGATGGCATCCTTTGGTGAGCGTTTGACCATAAATTATGGCTTAAATTCGAAATAAAACAAGAAGTATGTTCATTTTGGATTTTAAATTTTAAAAATTAAGAGACTTCAATCTGTGCCCAAATAATTCATCCTGGAAACTGTGTGACCCTTAGATGGAACGGTATTAACATTGAACCTCAGGAAATGCTATGTTCTGGAAACTGAATAAGGACTAACTCACACAATACGGGTGTTAAAATCTCTTAATTTACGTGGACAGCAAGAGTGCAATTAAGGTCCTAACTAATGTCACATTGAAGTCCGTTCGTTTTCATAGAAAAATTTGTTTCTAGAAAAGGACAGATGGCAACCCTGTCAGTATAGAACCTGATGTAGTATCTCAAACAAAAAAAAAAAGTATAAAATAAAAATATTACACGATATGGTAGTTATTCATACTTATGCATAGCTTTGTATCAATTAAATTTGAATTTTTATTCAATAATTATAAGAAATGAACAGAAAATGTATAATTTAAAGGCAGGCAAATATTTAATTTCATGTCAACCATTTTAAAACACAATGCGTGTAAAATAATATGATTTTGGTTTTTTTTTTCGATATTTTATCACAGTTAAATTAAATACGTATTTAAATCCATTTACAGCAGATAAACTGATTAAAACTCTTTCGTTTCGTATTTAAGAGTATAATAAAAAAACAAAAAAATAAAATACCATGAGACTATAATAAACCCTTTCCATTCAAAATTTATCCTCTGAAAAGTATTCATTTACAAGTGCGTCCGCAGTACATATGTACATACAAGGCATGTCATATTTGTCAAAGAATTTTGTTTTAATTTCATTTGCCAAGTTGTAAGGGTACAACCTATTCATTCATTCCATTCATTCATTCCGGCATTCATTCATTCGTACAGTGCGGCATAGTATGTGTAGTACGTATATGACAGCGACGTATACGACAACATTAACTTATTACGCTTGAAATATCATGTGACAGTTTTTAAATGTTATTAATCATGTACGAGTATGGAAATCTTTTTTTTTTCTACTGTTTTGTATTGCTTTTTTATATTTTTTTTTAGCAGGAGGAAAAATGAATTTAAAACTATTAAAACGACGGACGTTAGTTGTCTATATGAAAAGACAAATTACCCAACATCTATGAGCATTATATTTATTTAAATTTGTACCTGTGCGACTTTATCATCATCAGTTTCGGAAGAGAAATACATCTTCGTTATGTTGAATGAAATTGTTGTAGGCAGGCATCAGATTTAATTTTTTTGTTTTTATTCTTATTTTGTGCTTACAAGCTTTTTTTTCTTTTATATTTTTATGTTTTTTAAAGAGCTTTGTTTAAACATAATTTGTAGTTGAATTAATTACTTACAGTTTTATTAAAAAGCCACTCAATCATTGTAGTCAGATACTTTACAATTGGAAAAAAAAACTGGGGTTTTTTATATAGACGATGCAGTGTGGATATTTAAATTAAACGTAACCAACTATTTTCTTCAAAATCCCCAGCTTTTTATAACAATTTACAGATGGTAGCGCCAAACAGAAATTCTATTTCTCGAGTAAAGTTAACGTCTTTATTATTGAAAGCTCTACTGCTACTATGGTATTACCGGCATAGGCCATTCCATACCGACACACTGTAATATGAATCATATGTAAGAGCGCATTTAGATTAGTTTAGTTTGAGTGAGGGACTATCCCTCATGGGTAAAATTCCACTACGACTAAGAAGTTAAACCACAAAGAGACCAAACTTTCCCTGTAGGACAACACAAACACAAAGGTGTTCAGTCAAAGCTGACTGTAAAATAAAAATACAAGAACCTTCGCATTTTCATGGCAATATTTATGTATTAACACATAAAGTGATATAAAATCTCCTTCTTTTCCACTAAATTACTTCTGTAGAGGCTGTCAATCTACCTCCACAGAAGTCATTTGAGGGAATGTCAAGTCTATCATCATGCCTTTCAAAGGGCCAAAGGCATGTGGGAAAGGAAAAACAATCGAGGAATATCCAGTTTAACCAAGGCAATTAGAGCCTGGCTTGGTTTGTCAGTTTAGAGGTTTCCTTTGATCTGAGTGATTCGAAATTTTTCGAAGACATATTCGACAGCCAAAGTCGAGGATATATGTACGTCGATGTGAATTTAGTTGGGAAGTTCATTGCGGTCTGACAGCCAGAGTAGATTATAAAATTTTAACCGTTTAACTCAGACAATCGGACCATCCCGTATTAGCCTTCGCCAGTTCACCGGTATACAGTTACCGTTGAATAATACGAAATTTTCCAGAAAAATATCCGGCATTCATAGATAAGAACGGTCTTCGATATGATGTTAGTCAGGAAATAAATTGCAGCCTTGCCTCCCGAGTAAATTAAAAGATTTATCTCAATAGGGCCATGAAGTCCAACTCAAAAACACTAGTTTGGCAGCATATACTCGTACGTCAGTCTAATATCAGAACCCTTATGCACATACAACAACCTACTCTGTTTTGCAACTCGGATCCATCGGTGTATACCTCAAGGATGCCACCGGAAATCTCCGAATCATCGGAACAAACATCCCTAATTGGAAGATTAATATTAAATCTTCTATCGAGTAATTATAATTCAAAGGCACATCAGAATTTCAGCGTGTTTAGATTAGATTTAAAGCTCGTTTCTTGTTAATTTATTTAAATACACAATTATTCGTTATTCCTGTAAAGTTGACTATTAGAGTTCTATGTTTTTTGACTCCTAAATAGATTGTTGTTGGGATTAAAATACACAGGCGAGCAAACCAGGTTCAAATCTGGGCAATGTCGCAATATTTTTAATCGTGGCTTTCGAATTTTAAAATTTAAGAATAAGAAATAAGACCTTACAAATTAACCGTCTAGGAAACTGATCCTGAATCCATATTCAAAAGGAGATAACATTTATAGCAAACGTGATTGAAAAGTCAGGGGGAACCATCCTTTGAAATAAGATAACACTCTTACCACTCTCAGAATTCCATGCTTCTAGAGAGATTTGCCTCAATCCTTTGAAATACTACAGTACAGCAGTTACCTACTGAGCCAGAAAAACGAAGAAATAATAAGATTGTGGAGGAAATTCTTCGTGACTGTCTCATCTATGTTCGTTAACGGAATGGAAAGCAATAAACTAAAAAATAAAAGGGGAAAAACCCCCAAAAATTGAGAGCGTAATAAATTTTTAACTTCCCTTACTTTCTTCACTTCATAATACCGTTATTAAGCATTTCAGGAAGCCTTAGTTGGTTACGTTATTCCATTGTTCGTGTGTACGATTACGATTTAAACAAACAGAAAAAAATTAAAAATTGTGAATATTTATAAACACGTTGAACATAAGTTTCCATATGGTAATACCATAACCACATGGAGGTACGTACCACCAGTAAGTAACGCTATAAATAAAATCGTATCTGAATAAATAAAAGATACTGGCTCTTGTATATTCATAAATAGTGAAAACAACTTATTATATGAGCATGTATATACATATGTATGGCATAATGGGAAAAAGTAATTGTTAAACAATACTTGTATTTGCCTTTATTTTTTATTTTTTTTTCTTACATTTTATTTTATTGTGTTTGGCATGTGATTATGATTTTATGGATGTCATGTTCAATTATAGCATCTGTTCGTTTTGGATTTTTCTACCATAACATCTGATTTACATGAAGGAAGCTTATTTTAAAGAGATTTCAGTTTCATTTCATTATTATTATTCAATTCCCCGCGGTACAATTCCTGTTTTGCTATTATTTCCTGCCACTTTTATTTGAGCCATTGGGCTTATGGCCGTCACATAGACAGTTGAATTTTTATTCAATTGTTAACATGAGTTTTAAAGTTTTCAAATGTTTTTTGTTAATAAATCTTTTTTTTTTTTTTGTGTGTGTGAGAAATTGTCACATGACTTGTATCGTGTCTATAATCATGTCTTATTCAATATCATTGGCAATGTTTTGTATAACATGTGTAAGCGTTACTGCTATTGACGTTAACTATAGTAGACAACCATATTTTCTTTTAACAATTTCTTAGAAAATAATTATATTAGAGTGATTTTTTTTCTATTTAATAAAATATTTTCTTCTCTTTTCTCTCTTACAGGTAAGAAATTGAAATGTTATTGTTACTTTCTGATGACAAAATGTAAGTAGAAATTCTTAAACTGTATCTCCCAGTATATATTGTATAAAGTTGTATCATAATCAAGTTCCGAAGAAGTTGTCAAAAAAATATTTTGCCAATAGTTGCCTATGTGTAGGCTTTACTGTAAAACAAAAGGCAATTTCTTAAATCATGTTTTATAACGTTCTCTGAACTATCTTTAATATAACCCAATACATCGGGTAGGTCTAGGGTTTATCGCATTGCTGTCTTATGAGCTTTAAATTTTCCATTGTCTGTTTCAGTTTTCATATTGCAATGGGACTGTTGTATAACCTTTAGCCATCAAAAATCGACCTGAATATTTTTCACAATGGGCCGCTATGCGTGCTCGAGTGTGGTTTGGTAATCAAAGATACCACTTCAACCATGGCTATTTAGCTTCCAAGAATTCTTGGAAGTCATTAACCGTAAAGGCATATGCTGAGAATACAATGTAGTAACCTAAAAATTGAAACTAGTCTAGATATGGGTTGTCTTAGGGCATCCTTAATGTGAGCAAAGGACTCGTGAAAGTATTGATCATTGGAAGATTCTCAATTCGTGATCAATAGGCAATCATATCCACTGTCATCTACTTGCTTAAAATAGTGCCTGCAGTGATTATCCGCACAGTTCGATTTCTTCACAATAATATTCAGTGTTTGAAGTATTGCGTCTCGAGCTATTTGCTCTCTTCCCCTTGGTTTAGTCGAAGCCATATGTATTTTATGCACAAATACATTCTAAGCCAGCTGTCAGCCATTGTCAGTTTTTGCTTTTATAAAAATAGTTCAACAAAATACTCTCCTTTGGTATAAACCCGTACTGTCAGTTTTTTTTTAGCCAGATTTCATGTCACACTATGGCTTCCTTAGTAACACAATAATCCATAAATAAATATACGAATAGAATGACTTCCACTCCTCAAATACTTACTTAATTGCTCAATACAACCCTTTAGTTAGGAATTCAACCTAGCTTCCCCCAGCACCCATGTTGTATGTGTAAATTTTTATCCCTGAATACAAAGACCTTCAGTTTAATGTAGACTTTGAACGACGGATTTGAGATACTCTTCATGGCAATTTTATTTACTCTCTAAGTTTATGCCTAAAGATTGTTGAGAGGTAGTCCCCGAAATAAATATATTTTCATATTTCTTTTAGTTCAAGATATTTAAGCTGTAGTTTGAACCATGAGTTCTCGTTTAGTAAGTCCACACAACAGCTACTAGTCTACGGAAACTCAAATACAAACATAAATTTGTGCTTTTGATAGCTACCAGATTGATTCAAAACCAACCAGAAGCCACAAGAATGAAGTATCAAGTTTCCTCTATAGATAGGCCGATGCCACAATCTCATAATGATTCTTAAGTCGGCACTCATTTTCGAACTAACACTAGAATACTTGGATATTCTGCGAGTGAAATATACTGACAGCTTAAGCCGTAATGAGATACCGAAGACTAAGTTATCGACAAAAAAATCTGGCATGTTTTAAATATCTTGCATGTTAGTATGCCTGAAATTATTCGGTTCGAACACCGAAGAGATGTGGAACAATATTATATTCAGGCTGGAGGCTTTGAGTCTAAATTTGACAGAGTAAAAGGCAGAAGTTATACACCTGCGCTGAAAGCGAAGAACGGAACTATCTATGGGCCAAAACGCCTTCCCAATCTCACCCATCATTGTATTGATTACAGTTTCATTAAAAAATAATAGTTTTGCTATCTTAAGTTACAAACATGGTAGAAAAAAACATTCATGAAAACAAGAATATCATGAAACCCTTTTTGCTTATTCAAGTTATTAAAACGTTAAATTTTAAACGTTTTTAAATTGTTTTCCTCAACTAATTTATTTGAACTTTTATTTACAAACTTAAATTTATTTAAAACTACACTTAAAACCTAAAACTATTCCCACTCATCGTCACCCATATCATCATCTATAACGGCTTCTATATCTGGATAATCCTCATCGTCTTGTCTTGAGTAGTGATTGAATATCATGTCACCACCCTGGGCGGGCATAGAATTTTCACAGCTGGAGTAGTCATCATAATTAATTTCACCACCACTACCACCACCACCACCACGATTAGCATTGTGACGATAACCGTATCCATATCCACGACCATGATATCCTTGAAAACGATGATGGCCAAGATTGGCAGACTTATAGCCACCATTACTGTTGCCGCCTGCAACACCACCACCAGCCGTCAGGCCCGTATGATGTGTTGAGTAACCCATTATTTTGTAAATAGTTTGCTTGGAACCGCTGTTGCTATTACTGGAACCCTCATTGCTACCGTGCACTTGTGTATACACAGTGTGCGTATGATGGTGGGTACGTATCTTTAAAGGCACATGTATGATGAAACGTTTGCCATGCACCGCTTTAGTCTTCAACAGACAGGTGGGCATTATGGACGAGTAGAGGATTATTAAAAGAAAAACTTTTATCACTTTTAATTTAGCCTTTAAACAATTGTGCTGGATCTGTAACATTTAGATTGAATGCAGTATATTTTTCGTGCTCCTTTTTTAAATCAAATTTCTTGGAAAAATTTTCTTTTAAGAAAATCACTTGCAAATCGCTTACACCCCGCTATGTCAGTAGCACAATTTTAACATTTTTATTAACAAGGTCTCTTCCTTCTGTTTTAATATCCTTTAATTCGTTACTCCCTCGCTTGGCTGTTTAGGTGTTCAACTGTTTTGTAATTGTAACTTTAAAGAGGTTTTATATGGCTTTTCGATATGGCTTTAAAGCACAATGGATTTCAAACGTTAATCCATATTTCAATTGTTCATAGGAGCATTGGTGTTTTCATTTCTTTTTTTTTTCTTTCATTTCCATTTTCTTTCTAATTAAGTAATTAATGAGTTTTTAATATTGCTGTTGGTGTTGTTGTTGTTGTTGTTGCATATTTGCAACTCCATTTATGAAATTGTTTGTTTTTCCATCGTAATTATTATTGGCGTTTAATTAATTATTATTGGGCGTTAGCATTTGCCAGCTGTGGTGTAACTTTTCTCAACGTTTCTTTCATTCAGTTTTTTTTTTGTTTTGTTTTGTGATGATTTTCCAATTTTGTTTCTTTTTGCGAAGCACTTTCATGACTCCGATAATGATCTCGAAAACTACAAAAATTGCATCTCATTTGTTTAAACATATTCACCGTTTCTGTTTTATTGAATAAACTTCACAAGAGTTCCGACGGTAAGGGAAGGTTACCTTAAATTAATAAATGATAACGTTAAATTTATTTCATTGCAATTAAAACAAGTCTTACAATCACATCTTCTCTAGGAATTTTCGGTGGAGATTTCTGTTTCCTAACAGTTCTACTTACACAGTGCTACTTTACACTGCTTTAGGTGGTCACTAGCAAGATTATATTGCTTGAACCGAAATCACACAAAAAATAACACTCTTTCAGCAGTTCTTGTTTGTTCAAAATGCTGGAAACTTTGATTGGAGCTCTAATCACTTGAGGTTTTTATTGACCAAATTCTTTCTTCTTTCTTACTTAGACTCTTATACAGGCTAAAATCGTTCTTATCGACGAATATCAAAAAAATGCAAGTCTCCGACTAAAACTGCAAGTTAGTCTCCGAAAATATGCAGATCATCGATCAAAAAATATGCAAGTCATCGAACAAAACTGCAAGTCATAATCCAAAATAAAGCAAGTCATCGCCCCAAAAAATTAAAGTCATCAACCAAAAAATGCAAGTCATCTACTAAAGAAATGTAACTTGCGAATAATACGACATTTTGTTGCCTCTATATATATAAATGTATATTAACTCAATGAGAATTATTAAAATTTTTAAGCCCGTTTAACTAAACTTTCATTTTACTTTAACCGTAAAGAAGCCTGTTTTGAAGTCCTTAAGATTATGGCTATCGAGCTCTCTAGGTCCATTTCTCCCACCAGGGCCACTTATAATCCTTTTTTAGGTTATATAAAAAATCTTCGATCCCAAGTAAAGCTTGACCCTAAGGAAAACTGTTTTGAAATTCTATACACCCCACTAGGTTCACTTACCCTACAATTCCATTTTTATCCGTTTTGAGCTATTCATATAGAGCTTTTTTGTTTGTTTATTAATTTGACAAAAAAAATTGCTTCGCCGCCTATATCTCTGGTCCCAATTAACACCAATGGCGATTCAGCCCACTAGGTTCGAGACTAGGTCTATTTCTCCTATATGCATTTTTTTGCTGATTTGAAGAAAACCCAAAGGTGGTCGCCTATATCTCCGGTTCTAAGTACCACCGGACCGTAGGGAAACCTGCTCGTAACCTGTCCCGTATCGATCATCCATATCTTTGGCTGAAACTTGTAAATTTCCCTTGGAAGTGAGCATTTGTTTATACCAATTACTGTGTCTAAGGTTTCTTTCCCATTAATTGCACTTCATTACCATACCGTTTTAAAATATGTTGCCTGTAAGTGTTTGTGTGTGTGAGATAATGTATTGTGGTTTACTGGGGAGCTTCAAAGCAAACTAAAGGCACGAGCTACTGATGGCGTTCTCAATACGATAACGTCGTCACCATCACCGCCATACGAAGCCAAATATAAAGTTTATGTTGGTTGGTTACAAAGTAATTAAATGCATATTTTTCAAGTACTTTTCACGAAGGAAAAAAAAATAAAAGAAGAAGAAAAACGACAACAATAATAATAAACACAATCAATAACGTCATGCA
This sequence comes from Sarcophaga bullata, assembly GCA_005959815.1. Classification (NCBI taxonomy): domain Eukaryota; kingdom Metazoa; phylum Arthropoda; class Insecta; order Diptera; family Sarcophagidae; genus Sarcophaga; species Sarcophaga bullata. Next base: position 234,389 of record QOCX01000154.1, read on the forward strand.
CTAGTGAAATAATAAATAAACTTATAGGGGAGCACTTGCTTCCTTCCTTCCGTTTTGTTATGTTTGGTATTTTTTTTTTGTTTTGTTTTTTGTGATTTTCATGACTTCCATATTGATTTTGTAAGCAATTAAAAAAAAAATTAGCCAACATTTTATGCATAAAATCTGCATCTAATTATAATTGTTATTAATTATTTTGTTATTTTGTTTAGTTATACGAGTGTGTGTTGGTTATTGTTGTTTTTAAAAGATTTCAAATTAAATGGCAACTTCCGTTTCATTGCCACTTTCAAAGGTGGCAACAATCGCCAAATTGCCACAGTACGTTCGTTCGTATTATTCAAATATAAACGAATATTTTAACATTTGTATGCAGACAGTGTGGCATGTTGTAAGAAAAAATGAAAAACGAACAAAATTACGTAATGAAGACACAATGAGGGTATTTTTTCTTTTTTTATGTACAAAACTAATCTGTTTTTAACACAATAATAATTCAATTACATTTTAATAATATTTTAATTTGGTCATGCAACCATCACCATCACCATAGCCATCACTATTCACTCATGCATTATTTCGACTACATGTTGCATGCACAATGCACACAAAATACTTGGGCCATGTTACAGTAGTTGGAACTGGTTGCCTAGTTTGTGTTGGAAATATTGTATTAAAGATTGTGAGCAGTTGTTATGAAAGTAAAGAATTTTGTAAAGGTAATACCAATTAATATTTAAAGACGCTTTAACAAAGCTTCGTGTAAAACTTAAGGGGGATTTATAGCTGTGCTGCACGTTATATTGAAAATATTGTGATTTTTATTGCTTGATTTTAGTACATAATGACTATATAGCATACCATTAAATTGTTGTAAAATGATTTTTAATCGCAATACCTATTTTCATTTCGATTCATTTTGTTTAGAAAACTCGAATTATCACTCACAATCATTTCGGAAGCGAAGAGAGTAGGCCAGTTCATGTAACCTGTATCTGCCTGTTTACATACGTACATAATTGGTCATTACGACCCTTCGGTCAGGATTACAAACTAGCTTCTCACATCACTTATGTTGTCTGTGTAAGTTTCAAAAATGACTGGCGTGACCAGGACCTACAGTATAAAGTCGACTATTTTTTGTAATTCGTTTTGTTGTAGATTTCTGGTCTAGGGTTTGAATCGTTTCTTCATGTCTAATAAGCCTACACACTTATTCATAAGTGTACTTTGAGTCTTAAAATTCATTTGTAAACATTCAAGATGTATTGCCTACAATTATCGAGTGCACACATAGGCAGTTAGGTTAATTAGAAATTTCTCTAGCACTCCATAAATCCACTCTAGAACTATATTATGAATATTATTGTATACTATTGCTCTTAGTCACCTTTTCTGACGTCATATGTCATAGGTAAGTGGATAGGTAGAAGTGCCTGTCAACCTAAGAGGGTGTAAAATATCACTTTGGGCTTATAAGAGCCATTTTGATACTATAGTTGTTCGATTGCTAGAGTCGTGAAATCGTTTCAGAGATTCCGATCAAGGCACTAATTTTAATGTAGATAATGGATCTACAGACCACTTAGATCGTCTACAAGATGTTTTCTCCTTTTACGAAATAGCTCTAGTCTAGCAATCAATTAGCAAACATTGCATTCTTCAATTCTGGATTGTAAATTATAAGCTCGCAGGTATTAAGAAGATTCCCATTGTAGTCGATGGTCGTGCCACTTTCAACCGATTTATCCGCTCTGCAATTGCAGAGACTAAAAACTGTGCTCCGGTGACCATATGAGAGTTTGTTATTTTAGAAGCCAGTGAAAGTATGTTAATAAGCTTTCTAAAAGATATTTTCACCCTTAATAATCGCTACCATATGAAGGATGCTGCAGGGGTTCGCAGTCTTAAGCCTAATCGTTTGAACTACACTTGGCGACTTTGAAAAGAATTCTCCACTTAAAGTTTCGAACCATTCGAACCTCTCAATCAGAAACGAATATTGTCAATTTGTTCAACAATCCCTCAGTTCCCTTATGATCCCTAACTGATCAATAACTACGGGCATGCCGCACGCAAGTGTAACACCAGATAAGAGAAGGTAATGTTAAATTGTGAAATCATAAAATCTAGTATAACTGGACAGCTTTATTATATTCGTAATAAATTATACTTTGTTTAAGGGATATGGTCAAAAAGTTGGGGGGTCTTGTTCTCGGTACAAATGTCAGACCTATATACTAGACTGAAGTGTAAATTTCATGTGTTCACGTGAACAACAACAAAACCAATGTTTTATGCTTTATCCAAGCTTCCGTTGTGATACCCTTGCGACGGTATCTCTCATGTTTTCTGACTCTGTCTGTCTCTTTAAGCATTCTGTCGATTGAATGAAGGTTTCGTACCCAAATCACACCTTTCTTGCTAAGCTCCATCGTCAACTGTCTAAGGGTCGCTTCGGTAATCCGCTTGTTCCATTTAGCTCTAACAAAAATCTAGATACCATTCGGCATACAACCCAGGAATTCAAGATGGATTTTAAACAAATTTCAAGTATAATTTATATGTCTTTTAATTTTTTTATCACACACTTTGTGCTTTATTCAACATTGGTATCGTAAGCGAATTAATGATAATAAATTTCGAAAAAAAATTTTTCGTCATTATACAGTCTTAACCCTATTTTGGAACTATGATGCTCCAAGCGTAACTTTCAATTCCAATTAATTTAACAACATTTGGTCTCCTTTAACCAACATTTAAGACAACAATGTATGACTTCTGGAATAGCACTGTTAATGTATTGAACATGAAAGTAATGTGGCAACGCCTGTCACACTAAGCGCCTGCCTGCCTTGTTTTAAAGCAATTTTAATAAACTGCAGCATTTTATTAACACTTTTCTTAAGAATCCTTTTTTTTAAGTTTTTAAGTATTTTATGATTTATGAACCATTAGTGTTTAAGCCTTTTTTAAAGAGAATTTCGATTATGAACATGAGTGTCCTATTCTTTTTATGAAAATTTATTTCATTAACGCGGATAAATTAAAAGAAAGAAAGAAAGAAAGAATGAAAGGAAGGGTATAACATTGTTGTTCTTGTTGTTGTAATTGTTGTGTATTCAATCATAAATTTCATTTAATATTTACGCTACGCTTTTTTGTAACAACATCGTACCGCTTAACCGCATTTGCAACCACATCGCCTCCATCACATGCCCAACCATGCCAGATAGCCTATTTGAAAGCATTGCCGTTGCCGTTGTCGTTGTGTATTTGTGTTATACACCAGGGGTGTCATGTGTGTTTATGTTTTAACATAAAAACCACATTTAGTTTAAAAGAAAGAAAAAAAGAAGAAAAATTTGAAAAAAAAAAACGATGAAATTATGAATAAAAAAAGTGTCATTTTAACCATGAAATTACCATCAGATTTGTCAGTGTTATAACCAAGTTAAAATGATAACAGGAAACAATCCACACTACACTTGAAGCAGCAGGCAGAATATTCTTCTGCTCGTACTAGTCGGTCGGTTGGTCATAAAATCCAGTAACATGGGTGACCACACAGTGAAATGTGTTTTGACATTTACTACGTTGAACATGACGAAGTCTTGGAGACTGTTGGTGGTTTTTCTTCTTTCCCTACTTTGGGCTTTGGCATCCAGCATCTGTGGCTGCTATTGGCGCTTTAAAAGCTAAAGAGTTTAAGCCAACGTTTGGTCTAACAAACAAAAACAAAAACAAAAACAAAAAAAGTTAAATAAATAGAGAGGCATCTTAACAACATGTGTCACATGAACATCAAAAATTCAAAGCTGACAAATAAAAATTATGAAATTATTTCCCTTTTAAACGAAATCAAAAAAACCTTCTTTTAATGCTTTTACTTGCAACAAATACTGTAGCCTTCAGCAACTTCAAGCATCCCACTGCATAGATGTACGTAAATGGTATCGTTCATAAATATTCTGTCTATTCTTCTACATTTCATTGCTTTTCATGGCCATCATTAAAAATGTTACAAAAAATTATCTTAAAATTCATAATTTTTTTCTTCTATTTTTTATGTTTTATTTTTGTAATTAAGAGACAATTTGTTTTTTCTTTTAATTTTAATTTATTGTTATTGTTTTTATGCATTTGTTTATACGAAAATGTTGTAAAGCCTTCTAAGACCACAATCCACTTCAAAGCTTAAGGGCATGTTCTTAAGATTAATTTAGGTTGCATGGATAGCCAACCATGACTAATTTACTTTACGTTTGATATCCTGAAAGAAGTAACTGATCTCTCAAGTGTTTCTATCACTCAGGACCCCACTGTCGCAAAGCAAATCCATCGCCACTAGCATCCAGATCGAATAGACTATTTTCCGGTAGTCCAAAACAACATACATTTGTTTAATCATTGGTCTGTAGCTATTTCATTTCCTGCTTACGAAAGTAAATCCACTTTATAACTATTTAGGCCACAAAAATTTCTAAATGCAACAGGAGATAATACTCAATCTGTTTTCATTAATTTAGGGCCGATTTATGGCTGAGCTTCAAAATATATTAAGATGAAGTGTATAAGAGAGGCACTTGAATCTCTGGTAGTCCAGATCTTTCAATCGCGTGGTTAAATCTAATGCACAGCAATAGAGTTATCGAATCGAAAACAGGATTCCAGCTTCGAATCAATGTGATTACCCGGGAAATACCACAAGCGGATGGTCTCTTTCATTGTTGTAGTTACTTACGGTTACCGTTGGATTGTAACAATTCGAAGGAAGAGTGTGGCCATCGCTGCGAGGTAATAGTGCAAGTTGGGGCGAAGTTTTGCTCCACCATTAGTGAGGTTATCTAGTATCGGCACTAGTGGATCTGTCCTTGTGGAATCGTAGTATGTGGATTAACCTGGACAAAACGGAATGATTCTTATTCAACAGGAGATATAAGCTGGTCAACTTACATTGCCAGTTCTTAATTGTATGGCTTTAAGACTTTTGGGTAGCACGAAAGATTCAGCAGCTCTAGTTTTCATGGCAACTGAAGAGGATTAAAAAGGACTTTAATGTATCCTACACGTGCAGATTTCCAAGACTGTCATTAGGCCGGTTTTTACATACTGATATACTGAAAACAGAAAAATTCGAATAGAGATGTGCCGCCTATGATCCCTATTGCCCAAAGAAACGCACATTAGGCGTCTCCGCATGACATTCTTCACTTACTGCCGATTGAGGAATATGTAAAGAGGATGGCAGCTAGACGTCTTTTTAGACTGAATGAGTTAGTTTTAGAAAATTCCTATAGAGTAGGTCACTTGGCGCTAGTAAAGAAAATAAATTAGCGCGGTTAAGGCACTTTGATTATTAGAATGACGGTTTACAAAGTTTACTTCTCGAAAACACCAAATATGGAAAGCGAATTCTGGAAAGAAACAGGAACAGAAGCAGATGTCTTCCACTAGAAATTAGTACTTTTCAATAGAGATTGCATGGGGATTGTTAAGCCCACAGAACTAGGCAGTAAACATATACCAAAGAGCATAGTTGCAAATAAACCGGCAAGGAACGCATGAAATGAGGTGTGTTTAACTATCAATAGTCTTTCTCTTTGGAATAGCTCATAACAAATGCGTTTCACTTACTAAACGTGCTTGGTGATGTAGATCAGGCTGTTGTATTGCAAGAGCTTTAAGGTCATAGCTCTATTCTTTGGGCACGTAATCTATCTTAAGAATGAGTATGAAAGAAATATAAACTACTATAGGGCTTCAAGGGCTTGTAGTCGCCGTAGTCTAGTGGGTAGTGTGTTGGCTTATTAGACGAAAGGCCAGGGTTCGAATCCCCGGTCAGACATCAAAAACGAAATATGAAAAAATATTTCTTCGGCGACTTCCTCTCAGTAGATTTCTGGCAAAAACTCTGAGAGTAAATAAAATTGCCATGAAAAGTTTCTCAAAAATCTGTCGTTCGGAGTCGACTTTAAACTGTAGGTCCCGCCACTCATGTATAAAATTAACACACACAACATAAGTGGTGTGAGAAGCTAGGCCGTAATAATGACTGAAGGGTTGTAATGGCCAATTATGTATGTATAGGGCTTCAAAGGAGGTCATCAGATGGAACAGCGATATTCTTAATTTTTGTGGGCTATGTGAAGAGGAAAATGAGAAAACGGGTCGTATTTTATGCCACTGGCCTTGTCTACAGGTATATATGCAGAAGAGGCGAGGTAGTCAATTTAACGTTTCCACATTTATTATGTGGTGACTGTTCTCTCGGGACACTGCCTAAGCGAGAACCATGCACTTTTGTGATTTCTACAGAACTTGCGGCACACAGGAGGAGAAAGATACCGCATGTCATCACATAATGTGTCAGTGCTCAGTACTTACGCAAACGAATATGAGTATGTTGGGATCTTCATTTACAACATTTCTTACAGAACTATCTGAATTTAGAATGAGGAACTTCACTCGGTATATATTATGAATGGCAAAAGGAATCTTTCTAATTGAAAGCATAGTTGTCTTTAAAATTTAATGAATTGTGGCAAATCTTAAGTACTTTTATGTTTGATGATGCCACCTAACCTAACTTATGGCATACAAACGTCCACTTTGTAGTCAAGAGGTGCCATTATTTTTTCGGAATTTCTTGAAAAATTGCTTGTTGTAAAGATGGAATAATTTTGTGAAGTAAAATATAAATTTTTTTTAAATTTTATTTTGCCTACTTGTCCCACTATCGAAACGTGAATGTTGAGATATTAAAACTTGTTAAAGTCATTTGAATTCATTTTCATAACTTTTCCTATATTTTGTATTTTCTAAGTTTGAAGTGGATTTTATTTTTGTTTCTTATCTCTCTCTCTCTCTCTCTCTCTCTCTCTCTCTCGCTCTCTCTCTCTCTCTCTCGCTTAAAAGTTACCCTATCATTTCAGTGCTGTGTTTACGTTTGCTGCGAAGTTGTTTTAACATTTTTTTTGCTGATTCAAAGTATAACAATCATTTATATTTTAATTGCCTAATTGCTAAATAATTCTGTTTAACTTTTTGCCTTTAATTTACCAAAAAAAAAAAAAAAAACCAAACGAAGAACAGAAAACCAGAAGACAAAGAAAAAATGAATGAAAGTCTTCGAATGATGATACTGAGCGTTAAATTGAAGAGATGATAACAATAAAATGCAAACACAAAGAAAGGAGTAACTTATCGTTTTAATATCTTTTTAACACATTCATCAACATACCGACAACAACATGACGACGATATTATAGCCGTGAACAATAGTTGGATATCTTCCTTTTGCTGTACTTATTCACAGACATACATCTGCCACACGCATATATTTGTTAGAAACTCCTGCCATGGCTAAGGAAAAAAAACTAAAGAGAGAGAGAGCGAGTAAAAAAGTTCATAAATTTTCAACTCCATTGTTCTCAAGTACTTGAAGCAAAAAAAAAAAACGTTTCTTCTCTCTGATTTGATTGTCGTCGTTGTTGTTGGCCGTATTTAGCTTTTTAGTTGGTGAGTCCTTTTCTACCGCATTTCATTGCAACTACTACTTGCTGTTGTTAATGTGAATGCCGATGGTTGTTGATGATTCGAAACTGCAGCAATTTATTTAAAGGGGAATACACAGGTTTTTTTTTATTGCTTTCTCTCTTCAAACCTGCAACAAGCATCAGCAGTATTTGCTGAGCTTACACATCAAACCACTGCTATGCTATGTTAAGCTATCGTGATGAGCAAGTAGAGAGAGATAGACAGAGAGAGAGAGGCACTCATTCATACTTCAATTCGTAGAATATTTAAAAGCAGTAGAGGGGCCAAGTGCAGAAATGTATAGAAGGAAAATTGGAGTTGAAATGAAATTGTTTAGTGGGTAAAAACTTTTTAAACTTTCACAAAATGTAGAAACGAGCATAAAGTTTACAATTTACTACTAGAATTTTAGAATTTGATACAAAAAGGGTGTGGCATTCATTATATTGGAATTAAAAATTAAAAATGCCCAGATAAACTCCATTAAAGCCCAAATAAGTTGCAATTAGGAAATTTTGAATAAATTGTAAAGCAGAAAATATTTGTGTCCTCTTGTATTTCAATTTCCACATGTCTGGTCGTTGGCCTAGCCATCAGCCAACAACGGTTGAATACTGAATAACCTCTGTTCTTTCTGCCTTTATTGTTGTCTACACTTTTTTTTGTCAGAAATAGGGAAAATTGGGAAAAGCATTATAGAAGCTGACAGATATTACTCTCTCGGCATCAAGCTTTGATATTTTGCTGACAAAAATTAAAACGTTCACTAAAGCAACTTGAAATTTCAAGTTATCGATCGATATTTGAAACTGCAAATCGACTGCTTTCTACTGGCATCTGACTTCACCAAACATCTCAAATTAAAATCGTTTGTCTTGAACAAAAGTTTGCCACAAATATTTCATTCAAATCAATTATTTTGAACACAAACAACTGGGTGTCACAGATCACGAGATATCCTGTGATCTCTGCCTGCCTGATCTCTGTTCATTTGATGTTTCTTAAGGGTTAATCTAATAGGCTATCTTATGAGCCATCCTTCCCGAATCACATGAATAGCGAGTGATGGCATGTTTGCTAATGACTCTCTAGAGAATTTCTGTATATGATGGCGAATTTAATTTAAAGAAATGAGGCGATGAACTCCATTTTCAAATGCATTCGGTCACTAGACCAACTAGATAGGTTGCTAGGCAGAGGTGACTATCTACACAAAGAAAGTATTACCCTATAAGCCTAAGTGTTGTGGAAACTTTCGAAGCCAATGGGTATGCCTGAAAGTTTGTTTAGATCATGTAAATAGCGGATGACAAGGTCCTACCACAGAGTGCTGGGTGTGTAGAACAGTAGGTGTTTCTTTCAATTCTTAATATTTAAAATTTTTGGAGAATTTGTTTGTCAGGTATCCTAAACTATTGCACTTCGTATGAGATTTTATAATGCAATGTCTTAAAAGGACTCCAACAACCATATTGTGCATGCCTTTTTGGTGTTAAAGCAGACTTTTTGTGCACCTTCCAGTTTTGATTTTCTGGCCGTAGAGAATTTATTGGAGTGTTCGTAGGTTGTGGCGCACCTAGCCTGCATAAATTGCTTGGTCGTAATGCCGATTATATTGACCAGTAGAATGAACGCGAAAATATTTATTTTTACAAAATAAATTTCCGAAATTTGAAACGTTATGATGAGTTTGCCCAACCTTATGAAACAGAAATGTCAACCTAGCTTCCTATTCTCTGCTGTCAAATCATACCTATCGTTATAAGTACTTAGGTCTCTATCTCCTTCTCTTTCTTATATTACAACTGCATTTGGTCAATCAAGCGAATGGCTAGTCACGGTACAAAGCATTTTAGATACCGAAGCCATCAAGTAAGAAGTAAGATTTTTCACGTTGCACTGATTTGATGACAACCGATTCCATAGTTTTTAAGAATATTTTACTTCTACGAATAGGAAAGTGAAAAAAGTAAAGATAATCATCCAAATGTTGGCTTTTCACGTTGCACATTAACTTTTCAGACACCCTATTGAAATATTATAACACGTTAATGCATGTGTGCATGTATATATGTATGTAAGATTTGTCTGTATGTGACTTTTTTTATTTGTTTATGCTTGCCTGTATGCAGTTAAGTGCGAGCGTGTGTGCGTGTGCTTGGTCGTGTTAATGGAAGGAAGGATAGAAGATAGATGGATGGATGGATGTATGGATGGACGGATGGGTGGATAAATTGATGGCTGGTTGGTTGGTTAGCTAGTTGGTTGGTTGGGATGCTGCAATACAAACATTTGAAATTTTCTAGATAAACTTCCTGTTTTTGGGTGGCCGCTTTAAAACTTTAACAATATTTATATTTAGTATGTGTGTGTGTGTGTGAGTGTGTGTATCTATGAAACTCAATCCATATGAGTGTATGTGTGTGTATACGAGTTCATGCATTTGTGTACATATTTTGGTTTTAATTTCATGCATTGTCAGTGGCAGCACAACACGAGCATACAGAGTATAAATATTTAATATCCATCCATCGTATTCTCTCTTTATATTCCCGTATTTTTAGGCAAACTTTTAAGCAAAAATTTAATGTTATTGTATTTTATTTCATCTTTTTCTCCTTTTCTTCTTCATTTTTTTCTTTTTGTTCTAGTAATTGTAGAGATTTTTGCAAGTTTTCTAAACTTCCTTAAAAAGTAAGCAGATTTTCTTTCTCTCTAAAGAAAAAAAAAACTTAAGAAAGTTTTCTTTAAAAAAAGAAAACGATTTTTGTTAAGGGAAATAAACATATGCACACACACATACACACACACACACACACATAAATTAAAAGTTCATTTGCTGCAGTGAAACCTAAACTAAGGGCTGAAGTCATTGTCATTATAAAGGAAGTATTTTTTAAAAGAAAGCGCGCTTATATCAAAGGGTTGCGCTGCTTTGCTTATAAGCATCCTTCTGATAAAGTTAAGATATCTTTTGAAATCTTAAAAAATATTCTTACACTCGTGCATGCATATATAAACTGCCTTGTTTTGTTGAAGTAAAACAATAGAAAGTTGCAAATTAATAATTCATTTTTCAATTGCGGCAATATTTGTTTGTTTAAAAAGTGTTTTTCCTTTTTTTTCTTTCTTTCTATCAATTTTGGCAAACGAAGGGCCATCTACACAAGTAACCAGTTTCTGAAATAGCTTGTAAATGTTATATGTTATATGTTATATATTGTATTAGAAATAGTTAAATCGCGTAATCGATATCTCTGATTATGGCCTGATAGAAGCGAATGTCAAGCTGTGTTTGTATTCCTGTTCTGCAAGGTCTGTCAGGTCAAATCAGAGCTCTTGTTGCAACCTTTTCAAATTATGGAAATTAACTTCGGAAACAAAAATTCGTAGAGTGCTTGTCTATTTTAATCTTTCCTAGGTTTTGATTCGCCGTCATCCTCAATCTGTTGATCATTTTTTACGACTACGGCGGAATTTTAGCACAAGTTTATGTACCTATAAGGTACATTAAGTTGATACACACCCAAGAGTTTTCTTTTAAAGCATATTAACACCGCACAGGCCTCAAATAGGCTTTCTGGTAATTTGTTCTTCTCATCACAGAATTTATATATTTGGCTTGACTATTCCCATTCTGTTCCAATGATCAAGGAGCCAAAAGATAGGTTACTATTCTCAAGCTATTATCAAGCCCACTGATTATTATACAAGATCCTTCATTAGCAAACATCATTTTAAGGTTTTATATACCTGTGGTTTATATCTTACATCGGAAAGTGATATGAAATGCATTAGAGTGGGTCACAAAGGTTCAGCAAAAAATCCTCAGCATAGTTTGGCTGGAAATCATCTTGTTTTCCCATGTTTCAGAAATTGTTATTTATTCAGTTTGTTTTGCCAAATAAAAAAATATAAAAAAACGAGGGTACTGTTCGGGCAACCTACCGCGTCATTAGTCAATTTTACAATCGCTATAGTCATTCTACCGAGAAGACTGCGCGATTTGGTGGATGAATTCGAGTCCACTGGTTCAGTAAACGATTAAGCAACACCCGTACTTTGATAACAAGGTCTGCCGAGGCAGTCAATTTGCTTGCAAGAACCACAATTTGGCGAATTTTGTGTATAGACATTTCGGTCCACACCCGTACAAAATGGGTCTGCACCCGTACAACTTCATCACTAATGTTTATGTGAACAAACAAAATTATCAAATTTGGGAGGATGCCAATCCACATAAGATCCAATAGCGACCAGTGCATGCCGAAAGAGTCGATGTTTGGTATGGATTTTAGGCTGCCGACCGTATTTCTGTGAAAACGACTTTTTACACGCCATCGCTATAAACGGCGAAATCGATAATTGTCAACTTCTTTCGTACACTAACACTCAGGTCGGTCGGCCCCATGTACGAGCGATCTTTGGGCATGATAATCTCACCTGGAGGTGATGTAAACTGAAAACCGTGATTGTACGATTTCATCCCGTTAGATTTATTCTTGTGGAGTTTTTATAAATCGCAGATGTATGCGAAGAGTCTACAAACAGTTTTAAGCCAACATAACCCATGCCATCGGTCAAATTCAGCTTGGTTTATGCGGCAGAGGCATGGAAAATTAGATATTTCGGATGCGCTCCACCCAGAGAAGTCATGACCGACATTCGAACACTGTATTATTCCACATGTCCATGATAACTTATTTAAATCTAAAGATAGAAAGAACTAAATGACTGACACATCCGATATACGCGGCAATTCGTGGTTACATATATTTTTTCTACTGAAGATTGATTGACATTTTTATTTTATTTTAAAATTTTAAAATTTTAAAATTTCAAAATTTATAAAGTTTAACTATGAAAATCACAATTAAGTTTTCTCTGTTCATTGTTTGTATATGCCACACACAAAATTCAATACGTTTTCAATTGCTTTATTACATAATAATTAAATAATCTTTAAAAATTTTAAAGTATAACAAACAAAAGAAGAAGAAGAACAAGATATTATAATTAAAAGTAAAATTGTACTTGTCACAAACACGATAGAGACATCAAAGATTTTTTTCTTTCCCAAATACTTTTCAGTTTTGAAATGAAAGAGGTCTGTGTTGTGTCTTACAAGTGCTTTATTACATTCTCTTCGATGAATATTGAGTCTTAAACGGCATCAGAGTAGAATGTTTGCCTTTGACATCGATTCGTTTCTTTTGTTTGAAGATTTTTCAATTTTCGAACCATCACTCACTCAGCTATCCATTCATTCATTTAGGCCAGCCATGCCATTCGATTCGACTGACTTTGTTCTTTTATATACACAAATATTTACATATACAATGTGTATGTATGTGTGTATGTGTATATGTATGTATGCGTATGTGTAAGTGTATGTTTTATTTAACAAATTTCATTTATTTGAGTTTACTCTCTTTGAAATTAATTTTAAATATTAAATTTTAAAGTGTTTGTATATACGCCACTGAACTCAGTAATAAATGGCCCAGAGGCAGAAAATATTTGTTAAGAGAACCAGAGTCTGTGTATTCGTTAGAAGAGCTGTTTTTTTTTTAAATATTAAAACAATAACAATAACAAGAACAAGAACAATAATAAAAATATAAACTTAAAACGTGTTCAAATAACCAAACCACACATACGTACATACGTACATACGTACATAATTGCACACTTACATATACATAAAATATTATGTAAGAATGAGCATATTTATGCATATGCAAGCATAACAAAACATATGCTTGTAATTTTTGTAAGAGTTCTTGCTTATAAGAGTTCGTTTAAAAACTCAACCCAGTAAACCAAATTATGTAAAGTGCTATATAATGGAAATACTGGGTATGTTATAAAATTAGAAACTGAGTTTTACATGGCATTCGATTATATTCTTGGCAAAAATCTACAGAGAATACCGAAGCGGATAACATCAAGAACGAATATCACAGGAAATTCCTTCAGCTTCAAGTCTTCAAAAAGAAAAGGATTAAATAACCAAAGCTCCTGCCGATTATATTCAATATGTAATAGCTCAACAAGCTTCACATAGGGGTGGTATCCATACAATGCTAACCCTATCATCCAAGATCTAGCTGTAGCGGATAATGTGGAAAAGCTTGATTAGAATTATCTAAAAAATTATGTGTTTGACAAATATTTTGAATGACAGGTCATTTCGGACCTATTGAATCAATGTTTGGGGGGAAGGCAGCACAAATTTGAAAAGAATTCAGAAGGAGGTGAATAACATGCAGAAACTTGCGTTTGAATAACCGAAGTAATGAGAACATGTACAGCGATGCTGGGAAGCTGTTGCATATGGTAGAATGTGTTAAAGCTAGGGCGGTTATATTTCGAATACTGAGCAACAAGGTTTGACACAAGTTTCATCACAGGGTATCGTAATCTGACAAATCCAATTGCTAACAGCGGTCTCCCCAACAGTTCCCTGAACAAATCTAGAAAAGTGTGTATGGTTTTGAAAAATATTGCGTAATAAGGTTGTATAATAAGAGTGAATGAAGCAATTTAGAGAAGGACTATTCCGTAATCCGTATTATATGGTGTCAATGACAGATAAAGGGACAGAAACGCACATGTAATATATGAAAAGCCTATGGGGACCCTTACGGATATTGTCCAAGCAGAAGTCTATGCATTGAAATATGCGTGACATTCAACTTGAACGGGAAATATGAAGGGCGAGACGTAGCAATACTATCTTTCAGTCAGGCAGCCATCAGAGCACGACGTTCAGATAATGTTAAGTAGAAATTTGTATGGAACTGTCTGGAAAAAGTAATCTGCGCTTATTGTTTACAAGGTCATATGAAATTCCATGCAATCAGTGGGCAGGAGAAATTGCGGGAAAGAGATGTGCGAACTTCCTTTAATATTAGAATAAAAGTTTTGGAGGAGTATTCTCAAGAAAGGATAAATTGAGAGGAGCGCAATCTCTTCTCCAGCGAAGTGGGTTTTGACACAATCTCAACTTTTCTTGCGTATTTAAATGAAAAGGAATTGGAGTCATTCATCGGACTATCCAAAAGTAGCCTGTGCATAATACAGCCTTTTTGACCACACCCTGTATTCTAAAGAATTATTTTTTTAGAATCATAACGAGGAATGTAAATGATATTTGAAACCTGTTCGGCATTCAAGTGTATCTCAAAAGGAAACATCTGACAACGAACAACATATTGAAGTTTGTAATGGCAATAGGATTAGGAGAGATATTAAAGAGACATCTGCTATAGGTTAAGAAATGTACAATAAAATGCATGTTTGCAGTACTCTAGCACCTCTATATGGAGGAAGTTACAAAATAAAAAGGGGTAACAAGAGAAATTATCCTTCGAGAGAAATTAAGTTGAAAGGGAATTAACGGTATACTTATAGAGAATACTAGCGCATTGAATATAACATGACATTCCTTGTCATGACATTCCTTGTCTCGAAGAAAGATACATTTAAACAAGGTTAAGAACAATTTGATGTAGAAATCGCATCCAAATATATCACAGGCAAGAAAATTAAAGACTCGATTTTTTTTAGTAGAACGAAGAAATATCTGAGAAGTACGAGAAAAGAGTAGAGAAGTTGTTCTAGATCCAAGTTACTATACCCTTAACGGAAAATTCTAGACTACGATGTAAAGATGGTGAGAGGAACTTCCACGAACGTAAAGAGAATGGAAACTGCAACTCTTTGTAAATGGTATATCTGTTATTAAGAAGACCAATTGTTCTGTAAGGAAATAAAACTGCTTTTTAGAACCCAAAAAAAATATACCCTTAATGGCATAATTGTTTATGGATAATCTGAATTTAATATCAATTTTTCTTTTCAAACAAAATTGCTTAATCATGATAGAGACTGTTTTCCGTATCCTTTATTATGAATGAAAATAAAAGATATTTTTGGCACTCACTAATGTTTCCACATAAACAGTAAAACAAAATAAAATTCGTACAATTTTCACTTGCAGAAACTTAATTGGTGTGTACTTAAACAGTTGGTGCTACAGCTTTCATATTAGTTGTCATTTTTTAGTCTATTTTGCCAAATCAACTAGGAGTGTTCGTTGAATGGGCTCAAGACCATCATTTTCAGCGAGAAGTCATCTTCTTCAAACAAAGGAGGATACCAAACCACATGAAATACAAGAGCGTCCAATGCATCACAATTTGTGGTAAACTTTGGGCTATCGATATTATCAGTTCATATTTCTTTAACAACGAAGTTAGCAAATTCATCTCTATTACGGATGAACTGTACTGGATGGGACTAAATGTCACGCGGCTCATTCCAAATTCGATATTCTGCAGCAACAATAAGTGGTTTCGACAGGATGGGACTACGTGTCACGCCACTCATTCCAAATTGGATATTCTGCAGCAACGATAAGTGGTTTCCACAGGATGCCACGCAGCTCATGCCAAATTGGATATTCTGCATCAGCGATTTGAGAGGGCATGGTGATCTCACGTGGCAGTGATGTGAATCGTGATATCTGACCTCGTACGACTTTTTGTTGTAAGGCATTATAATCTGACGTGGAGGCGATCTGAATCGTGAAATCTGAACCCATTAGACTTTCTTGTGGGGTTTTCTTATTGATAGGTCGCCGTAGTCTAGTAGGTAGTGTGTTGGCTTATTAGACGAATCCCCGGTCAGTCATTAAAAACGAAATATGAAAAAATATTTCTTCGGCGACTTCCCGTCATCAGATTTCTGGCAAAAACTCTGAGGGTAAACAAAATTGCCATGAAAAGCTTCTCAAAAAAATCTGTCGTTCGGAGTCGACTTTAAACTGTAGGTCCCGCCACTCATGTATAAAATTAACACACACAATATAAGTGGTGTGAGAAGCTAGGTCGTAATCCTGACTGAAGGGTTGTAATGGCCAATTATGTATGTATGTGTTTTCTTATTGCTGAAAGTCAATATAACCCATGCCACCAGTCAAATTCATTCAGATTTAGGGGCCAATGTCATAGAAAGTTTGACATTCCGAATGCGCTTCTCGCAGAAAAGCCATAGCGGTCTTTTGAATTTTGATATTATATCACAAGTGATGTTATGGATACATAGATACTCAGGAACAAAGAGTGGTACAATGTTGTAAAATTTTGTAAAATTTATTTATTTTGATTTCTGTAATTTTCGTTTGAATTATTTCTTATCGCACTGTAAAACATGCACTTACTGAAAAACACCACAAACAAATCCAACCCTACTTATTACATCTTACATTATGAATACGTTCCGTAACGTCGTTGTTTTGCTGTACTGTTAAGTATCCTGTAGATTATTGGTACGTTTGAATGAATTTCAATGTTTCTTGTCCTTTTGAACAATGGCTCTTATAAAATATAAAATTTCGTTTTATTTGCTGTTGTTGTATTTGGCATTGTTGTTGCTGTTGTTTCTCCTGCAACAGTTGTTAAAAATCCCTTGATTTCCTTTATTGTTGTTTCTATACGATCTCTCCCGCTACTCTTTAATGTGTTGGTCTTTTACTACTTGCAACTCCTGCCTTTAAATTCCGGATTTTTTTTTATAATTTTTTGGTTTTTGTTTTGTTTTTGTATTCATTTGTTGTTGGTGAAACTTGTAGTTGTTGTTGTTTAACAACAGCAACGACGTTATCCTTTCAAATATTAAAATTTTATTCATTGTTTCAAACAGAGACGACAGAGACAGACTGAGAGGCAGACAGACGTAAAAAAAACTCACGAAAAAAACTTACAAAATGTAAGGGCCCTATTATGAGAGTGTGGGGCCAGGATGTTCAAAGGCAATAGCAGTAAAACAAATAAAATGTAAGACTACTGCAGAAATAATATTTCACATCACAAAAGCTCCCAAGAGTCTTACCCCAATTCCCTTTATTTATACCCGTATTTGTTTTATTCAGCTTTATTTCCTTTTTATTCCTTCTCTCTCTCTCTCTCTCTCTCTCTCTCTTTAATTTTTTTTTTGCTTTGCTTTTCTTTTGTTTGTTATTTTGAAAAAAAAAAACGAATAATTTTTTGAATGGGGGAGGGAGGAGTGGGTGGTGTATGTGTTGTAAATGGAAACGGAGTGTAATTTATATGAAGACAATTTAGTGGGTAAAAACTGATATTCTGTTTGAATTATTGCATATAAATTATCATCATGCCACCGTTTATGATGCCACAAATAATTGCTCATACTCACATGCACCACTCCACTCCACTCCACATACCTAGCCTAGCTTCCATTCTGTTGTATGCTGACAAAGGTTGCGTTAAGGGTCGTTTAAATCTGTGGCATACAATTATTTGTACGAATTTGTTTCAATATTTACAAAGAGACACAAAAAAACCTAAAACAAAAAGATTTCCAGCGAGAAATGTTTAAATATTCCTCATGCACTTTTTTGTTTTGTTGTTTTTCGATTTACTTTAAGGCTTAAAATATTCACGAAAATATGTGAAAACTTGAGAATGGTTTCGTAACATATAGAACCTATCAGGACAATTAAATGCCGCTGTAAGTAACGTATCACGCTTATATTTTAAATATTTACAGGGGATTGCTTTTAAGAAATTGTAAGCTCCTTAAGGCATTGAAGTAAAAAAAAAAAATTCTGTTTTTAAATTAAAGACAATCACATTGTTTTCCGCGAATTATTTGAATTATTGCCATGAAACATTTTCATTGTCAGTACATTTAATGAAAGAGGGGGAGAGAGTGAGAGAGAGAGAGTTATAAAGGGAGATGTAGTTGCCGTAATATTGCGACCATAATGAATTGTACTGTCCGCAATCTATATATGGTATCTCTTTAACGTCTGTCTCTATCCTATTACATTGACAAACTTCAGGATTTTGTTCTCTATTAATATGGAAATGACCTTATCTATTCTGAATAAGTTTTCCTTGAGCCTAAATCGCTTTTTAATCTCAATCTCTTCCCATTGTAATTTGGATTGTGTTAAATCCATTCCGCTTAACAGTAGTTTTCGCTTGTCCTTTCCATAGCTTAATCGTCGAAATTTCTCTTTGTATTCCATAGAAAGACCTATCACAATTATTATTATCCAATTATTATCCTATTAGTCTGATAAACTTCAGGATATTATTCTATCTTGATAGGGATAACGCATTTCTTAGTATTTGGCACAGTCTCATGATTCATTCTCCTCATCACAGGACGAGTGCTCTTTGAGTCGACAACGCTTTCTAACCTCAGTCTACTGCCGGGTAGTCTGATGCATAATTCAAATATCTTGCCATTGTATTTACCCTGCAAAAGTTGCGTCAAATCCATTTCGCTGATGTCTTTACTTCCCTTTTCCCTTTTGAACATCTCTTTTCACTTCATAGTATATTGGTATGTTACTTGGTATCTTAATTCCAACATAACGTGGGATCCAAAAGAGTGCCACCCGATTTTCTGTTTAGCTGATTTAGCTTCACTCAGACAGTACCATACACTTCTAGAGGCAACCTTAAAGTGGTGACCTGACTGTCAGATAGTGTAACTATGTCCTATCCTTTATACTTCCTATCCAAATTGAATTGAGCACAGCTCCCGATAACATATTTTTTAGATTGTAAAATACCTGAGTTTTCTATGAATACCCAATACTTCATTCTGGCAACGAACACCCGCGCTCTCCTGGTCACATTGCCTCTATTCATAAAGCAACTTCACGCTCTCTGGTTAATTGTCTAAAGTAGAAAAGTAGCGAGCGATTATAAACATCACTTTTTTCATTTTAAGAAACATTGCCATCCAAGTAAACCATAAATAAAGTCAGCGGCCGCCCACAAAAGTTAACATTAGCAAGGAACATCATAGGAAAGTCAGGGAAATTCACCTCCTGAGCGGAAGTACGACTCATGCTATGACTTACGTTATCTGTTTGCAGCCGATAAGTGTAAGTCAGCTGCTCAGTGTCTGCCAAACGACTTGCAGTGATAATTATTTACGATGACAATATCTGTAGAAGAGATGTTACCATACTTTTGCCAGTAATTTGAATTTTCACATCTAACGTCCAACTTTATGTTGTTCATACATGAAGTGTTCATTCGTAGTAATGATTATCAGAAAAGTTTTAAATCTAACTTTACTTTATGAACACCTCTTGCATATAACGGATAAAAATAAATATTTACTTGTGATTTATTTTAATCCATAATGTGATCAATGCTTGATAACAATAGCCTCTCAATAGTAATCGGTGCAGTCAAAGAATCGTATGGAATTGACATGAATTGTCTGTCTGTCTGTCTGTGTTCTTTTCTTATCTCTTGATGTTCTACAATTTCATTCCATGTCGAACTGCCACAATTCACACATGTTTAATTACATATTCAGTTCAGTTGATGTCGATTTAAAAAGGCATCACAATATTCATCATGTTCATCTATCTTTTATTGGATCGCCATGCCATAAGCATTACAAAAGAGAGAAAATCAAAACCAAATGAAAAAAACCCATTCAACGGAAAAGTCCATAGAATGCGACAAACATTTATGGAAATCTTTGTGTGTCTTATGTTATTACAAAAAGGATATAAACATGGTATCCATACCATTACCAGACACCATACGATCATTATGATGATGATGACTTTATTGCAGCTGCTGTTAAAAATAAACTTATAAAGGTTTATGGGGATACCATCTCATGATGTAAAAAGAGCCTTACGACCGAATGTGCATTTAATTAAGATTTTCATCATCATCCTTCAATTAAATCGTTTAATATTTTCATCAGCATGTCTTTTGGTAAATTTGTCACCCATTAGCGTTTATCACGTGCCAATTTAATGATTTTTCATGCATTTAATGATTAAACGATAAACGACTTTAAAAAAAAACAAAAAGGAAATGAAACAAAAAAAGAAAAAAAAAACTTGTTTCACACTTTTCATGCCATAAACCAACTTTAAATAGGCAACAACGTCCATCAATATTGAAAAGCAGGGAAAAAATAACAAAATAACATGAAAAAAGGAAAAGCAATAGAAAGCATGATCAACTTGATGCATGAGCATGACCAACACATCATCACAACAACAGCATCTTGATCACCATCACCATCAGCATCGTGATTATCGACATCATCACTTTGGCCATCAATAACATGATGATCGGCATGCCAACATTCACAACTGACAACAGCAACATGAACAAGATGAGCCACAAAATATTTGTTTCCACTGCTAGGCAATGCCATGACATGGCATACCATACCATACCATACCATACCGTTGCATTCACAATGGAAACTGGTTAGAACAAATCAGATGGTGGCACCGAACACATACACATGTATGCTCTCACCGCCTGCCTTATCATCATCCCCATGTGCATGCAAACTTGCATGGATGAATGAACGGCCCATTGTTTGGAGACGTTGGAGACGACGCATCAATGTCATTCAGTTATGATTGGTGATGACAAGGTATGCTGTGGTGTATCTTTTCCTGTGATATTGTGTGTATGGATGGATGGGACTTTAATTGAAGTGCATAACTAAACAAATCACTTTCTTTCTTGTATGCTATCCTCGAGCTTTGATTATTTGGTTGTTTTTTCCTCTTTTTTCAATTCGTATTTCCTTTGGAAGCAATCATGCTGTTGGGCTTCAAAGTGAGAGGGAGAAAAAGAGTGAGAGAGAAGATGTGTGTACGCTAGAGGAACTTTCAAATAAACATGCAATTTTTTTTAAAGGTATTCAGGCCATAGGGTTTCTAAACGCCGCAAATATTTCACTTTTATTTTGGAATTTTCTTGCTTCTAACATGCCAAATACAGAATTGAAATTTCGAAAACGCATCACGGTTCAGTAAGTCCTTGTAATAATCCTGATTCCTCAATTATTCTTACAACCTGTCTTCCGACACATAGCCAGCCTGATATTGTGGAAAACCTTAAAAATATTAACGAATGAGGTGAGATTGTGGAATTAAGACGAAAGTAGTATATGAGAACACATTGACTTGCACACAACATGCAACTTCAGGAAGTGCATCACTTGGGTAATTTGGGTAGCACAATAACTCCGCCCGCAGATGATATCTCGAATCGTACCAAGTTGTTACATGGAACCCTCGGCTCATTTTCAGTGAGATAGAGAGGCCCACCTTTTTTTGAAGAAAAGTATGGCGTGAATCCGAATTCTTTACGTGGTGACTCCCAATCAGCAGAATTTCAGCAGAAATAAATCAATAAATTTGATTAATGATACACAACATCCAGGCCTTTATTGGGATGTCACAATGCACTTGACAACCTGAACACTTAGAATCTAATTACTTTAATATGGTTGCTAGGACATGATGGAAACGAAAGAAGATAGTTAGTGGACATCTATGCAAAAAGGGATGTTAAAAACACTACACTGCTACTCAGCCTTTGTTACCTTAACAAGAGTTTGGTGAAAGGAGGAATGGAAAAGTAGTAGTCGCTGTTGTCTGGAAGGTAGTGTGTTGGCTTATTAGACGCAAGGCCACGGTTCAAACCCCCAGGTTAGACATCTCCAGCAAAACGAAATATGAAAAAATATTTCTTTGGCGACATCCTCTTAGCAGATCTCTGGAGAAACTTCTGAGGGTAAAACAAAATTGCCATGAAAAGTTTTTCAAATAAATCTGTCGTTCGAAATAGATATGAAAACTGTTTGTCCCGCCACTCATGTATAAAATTAAAACCCACACACAATGAGAAACTAAGCCGTAATCCTGACTGAATGGTTGTAATGACCAATTATGTATGTACGTATGTAGGGATAGGGAAGTGGCCAGCTTCGAAACACTTGGGTGTACTTACTATGCATCCGTATAGGATGGACATAATCAATACTAGTATCTACTCATTCAAATGTGATTAAGAGGAGCCTATGGAGACCTTGATCGAATAGCACTTGGTGAACAGGAGAACAATTGCTTGACGTATAAAGGCTTTGGTTAACACTTTCACTTTTCACTTATTACATGGTATTAGCTCTGGAAAAGAGCTTCGATACTTCTGACGGTTTTATAAGATCTGATCTCTGCAGCAATACATATGTCCACCACGTCCAGTTTCCTCGGATGCCCTCTATTACATAAAGCTTCAAATGAAAACGAAGTGTAAAAGCTGTAGCATAAGTTTACATGCGAAAACTACTGCCAAGTCTATGAACATTGACTTATGGTCCGACGATATCTGAAGGAATATCGAAATGCATCCATAAAAGTGTTCACGCTTCACTAAGATCAAGTCTTGCCGTAATAAGTACATCTGCATCGATCAGTTAAAAAAAAATCCTGCAACAATTTTACATTAAATTAAATTTTACATTAAATTTTATTAAGGTTACTGCGTATGAGAGCCATGTTATCAAAATAATCCCGTTATTACAAAATTCACATTTCCTCTTTGTCAACCCTAGTAAAAATCCCTATGCACTATTACCACTACTATCTGTGCATGTGTGTATAGGCTTGCGCCTGAGGTATGTTGGCAAAAGTATTGAAAAAAAAAACTACAATTTTACTGATTTCCTACAACATCACGAAAATTCGATTAAAATACCAAAAAGATTTTTAACTTTTGCTACGAAAACACAAAAAAAACAAAGAAAATATTTTTTCAATACGAGTATGTGGCATGTACATTACCGACCCACCCAAACATACCTGGATTAGTGTTATTGGCAACAAAACCTACAACAACATGCAACATACAACATTATTTGAGTAATAAGAGTAAAACAAGGGTTTAACAATTTTAACTTATTGCCAGAAATCTAAAAGTATAGAATTGTACAAAAACAAATGCCAGAATGTGTGTGATTTAAATGGTTTGAATCGCAGCAACAACAATTTTGAAGGTCTTAGGATATTAATATAGACGAAAGTAACTGCGTTGTGGTTAAGTCTCTTATAAATTAAGGGTCATCATAATGTTTATAATTGTCAAACGTGCTCTAAAGAGTCAGAAGGAGGAAACAGTAGGTGAGAAAAAGTCTTAGACTTTAGAACATTTGTAAATGACAAAAACTTCTCTACCGAACCGAATTTGTAGGTGAAAGAAAATACCACAGTAGATAGCCTGCAGCAGACAATATCTGGTTCTTGACTTCGGAGTGAGCAATACTTTTAAGTAGTGAGGCATTAAAAAAGCACGCAAAGCAGTAATCTATTAGTTGCTTAAAAGTTCAGTTGAATTCTATACATTACCTATTTTGCACTGATAATGCTTTAGATTGTAGTGTTCAACATACCAATCTGTTAAATGTCGGTAGTAACACTTGCTAAGAACAACAAAACTTAACAATCCTTTGGAAAGCTTCTCAAGATAAAATGCTGAATATAGTCATTGATTCCCAGTGAACTAAAAGTTGAGATGCAATCCAGAAGTCAACCTTCTTCCTAATACCACCAGGAAAATCAAAGGCAGTTTAAAAGCTCTTTAAGCAAGAAAGTAAACCTCGTTCATAACTAACAATGTCACTTTTAGCTAGGCACTCTACACGTTGTGAGTTGTGAGAGTTGTTATACAATCCTCTGAGATGTAACTTATGCACACATCACGCGAGGTAATCTTCGGTTAAACAGAGACCACATGATAAATATCAAACATTAGTTAAAACGTTGAGCTGTTTCTTGATGGACTAACAGGTCCTCTCTTCTACCCAGAAAGTCTCAGCTAAGTAGAAATAGAAAACAGAAAAGTTTCCCTAATTTTAAGCCTATTCGTAGTCCATGGAAATTCCTATATTGGTTCTGGCCAGTGTGGTTGCAATCTAAGTTCATGGACCAAAATTTCCGAGGGAAAGAGTTTATATTCCATGACAAGCTTGGACGTCAATATGAGGATTGGAAATTGACTTTATGGCACTACAGCCATCAGGGAATATTTCGCCATTTAATCACAAGGAGACACTCCAGTGATCTACCCATTCCCGTAGTGGATCATAACTAGCGATGAAAATTGAGTCTTTGATTGCATCAAAAAATTGCATCACATTGGTCAAGCCTGAAGCAATGGTCAAAAAAGTTATATTCTGTGTGTTGGATAAGATTTTCAAAAAATCTTTGACTATGGACTGCTCTGCTCCAAAAACTCTGGTCAAACTCTTAAATCGAATCCTTACTGCTAAAAGCTTAAACGCTTAAAGGAGAGCAACTCTGTTTCATCAGGAAAATGCCGGGCCACATGCTCCAATAGTGACACTCCTGATGTTCCACTGAATCATCCATTTATAAATGCATTGAGAATTTGTTTTTTCAAACAACTACATCAGCAATAAAGAGAACAAGAACCTAAAGACTATTAAAAAAAATTTTTTGTTTAAATTCAATGAAGAAATCATTCTTTGAATTTTCGGGCAATTCGTGAAGCGTGTGTGTCGTCAACATAAAACTCACTTTGGCATGTTAGGAAATCATCATTCTTGAAATAATTTTGTGCAGCGTTGTTTAGAGTCTGTGTTGTGTATCGCAATTCTGAAACGACTATTGACATTTCCCTAAAGGTAAATCAATGTCCTTAGATAACACAACATCAACGACAATGACGATGACTACAGTTGCGGCTGCAACTACAACTATGACGATGAGTGCGACTGCTACGATTTGGTCTTTTAGTCAAACTTTATGTCAGTCAAGCGGATAATCAAACCAATATTATCAACGAACAAAAGAAAAAAATAAAGCTCGTAAATGAAAAACAACAGATCATGAAGTGAATGAAGCCAAAGAAGTTTGTCAGTCAGCCAGCCAGTCACTCACTCACTCACTCAACCAGCCTGTCAATATAACAACATTATAATAGCGGCCACACGATTTCTTCTTACCAGGCTACGGTTTTATATGTTTTTCTGTTTTCCAACTAAGCAGGAGTTTGACGTTTCTTTTGTTATTATTATTATGGTTGCCCCTTCCCCTTTACACATACCACACTGCCATTGAATGCTATTTTACTTTGGCCATATATTGTAGTTATACCTGCTTAACAATGCTGCCCTAACCTGCCTCCAGGCAATGCAAAGTCTTCATCATTTATTCTGTCTCTCTTTCACTCTCCCTCTCCCTCTCTTTCACTCCCTTCTCTCTCTCTCACTCTCTCTCTCTCTATTTCATTGAATTTTCTAAATAGCTTTGTGAAATTAAAGTTAAACACTCAAAGAAAATAATCAGAAACCATTACACATACCAGCAGCAGCACCAGCACCATAGGTTCATAAGCAGGTGGTATGTGTAGTAATGCTCCCAGGCCTGGTTAATTGAATGAGAATAACAATAAAAAAATTAATTGAATTGTCTTGAATTGAGTAATTATTTTTTCATTGGCATGTGATAAGAGGCGACTTTACCAGGGAATTCATTCTCTTACTTCCGTTAGACTATTTGACTCCCTTCCTCCCTCTCTCTCTCTTTCCGTGGCTTATAAAATTCCTTTTATTTTCTTTTTAAAATGAAACAAAGAGAAAAAACAACAAAAAACAAAATTAGTATTGGAAGTAGGCAAGAAAATGATGGAAATTTTCATTGGTTTGCATATTTCCTGGACTACTTGGGACTAGCCTGTGTATTCAGTAGGTTTTTTTTATAATGATGCCAATACTTTGGCCTTCTTATTTTTGTTTTTTTACTGTTTTTTAATGCACGCCCGTTTTTGGTTTTTGGCCCATAACAAGTTGTTTGATATGCATGGTTGTGTGTAGTATATAAGTATGTATGTGTAGTTGGTAATGCGCTACTAAAACAAATGGCAGTTATGGCAACAATGTTGCACAAAATTGCCATATTTTTTTGATTGAACCCTGTCCGTCAGCCATTAACACTGAGGTTCACAATAATGCCTTCATTTGAATTTTTTCTTTTTTTTTTGTGGAATTATAACGGGTGTTCTGCTAGGATATGTATAGGCCGATGTGAAAGGAACACGATATAGACCACTTAGGCTCAGTATTTGAACCTTAAAAGAGTGTGATTCAAAAATTTATTCCACAATATCGTTGGTAATAGGAAAACACGAAACTTCAAAACCTTTTATTTACAGTTTTAGTACCCGAACTCCGGAATTTATCTCGAAGCTATGTAGCCCACATCACACATAGCAAACTGAACAACCCTAGCTTGTGGATCTATTCAACCACGTAAAGGCTGATAATTGTAATTAAATTTCATTCACTCTGAGCAATTCCTGTGCTGGTAAAATGAATCTAGCAGTCGAGCAAAAGTCTCTATTGGCTTGGCATACTCCTTGGCTAGTAAACTCATCACGCCATATTCGTTAAAGTTGCGATTAGGAAGAGGAGAACTATGCCATGCCATTCCTGATCCTCCAATCTATCACTTCTGCTGTCTTGTGACTATATGGGCTAGGGAGGAGGAGCAGAAGCGTTAGGCTAATAGATAGCGCTGAAACAAAATTTCTGCTGGATTTCGATAAGGTCACCGGAAAGTAGGTTACTAGGTTTATTATGGGGCCGTGTGATGTTAGATCGCTGGAACTGATCCCAACCGGACTATTGCAGGGTGTTTTGCGACGAGGAGATTCAGCCCTTAGTAAAATGAAACTAGTCGAAGGATTGGTTGGGTATTTAGGCGATAATCGCGTTCGTTTGTATGTTTTTCGTCATATTCTTCACTTTCTTCCTCCGATTCCTAATTCTATCCTTTCTTAATTATTTTCTCCTTTCTCCATTATCTATCTCTTTATCAATCTTTTCCCTTTAGCACAAATTCCATTCGATTCGACCTCAAAACCTAATTTAACCTACCACATACATACATAATTGGCTATTACAAAAATTCAGTAAAGGTTACGACCTAGCTTCTCACACCACTTATGTTGTGTGTGTTAATTTAATACATGAGTAGCGGGACCTACAGTTTAAAGTCAACTCCGAACGACAGATTTTTTTGAGAAACTTTTCATGGCAATTTTATTTTTACTCTCAGAGTTTTTGCCAGAAATCTGCTCAGAGGAAGTCGCCGAAGAAATATTTTATTATATTTCGTTTTTGATGTCTGATTGGTGATTCGAACCCTGGTCTTTCGTCTAATAAGCCAACAAGCTACCTACTAGACTACGGCGACAACAACCTTTAACCTACCATCTGTCACTTAATAAGCTAACTAAGGCGTATGCAAGTATTGAGAACATATTCTTAGAATCCCTGACTAAACTATCGGAAGTGTAATTCGGAGACATTTCACGTTAATTGTACATATACGTTCCCCTCGTTCTTGTCTGAATCATAGGGCTTCAACAAACTCTGTGAACATATTTCTGTTTTGTGCCACTGCTTTTATTTCATGTATTACCTATGCGAACTCTTCTCCAGTTACCGTGTGATCATTATGAATGCATCAAAATGTACATAAGATGGGGTAAATGGCTAGTACAAGACCGCCCTCCTTATTGAAGTACATTAGCGCCTTTTTCTCATGATAGTAATGCAATTGTGGCAATCTGAGGTTGTCACCTGCTCTTATCTCTTGCCTCACCATAACTCAACAGTTCACGAGGCAGTTTATCTAAATCTTTAATCCATTCTATCCTGTTACACGAAACCTGTAATGCTAGTCAATTAATTACAGAAGGTCTCGACTATTAGGTTTTGAGTATAACTTAAGTGGACCTGAAACCTCTTCTATACCATTTCCATAATAATGGATGCTGATACGTACCCTTACGTAATGTTCTGCATCAGTTCATCGGTCAAGTCATCAATACCAAAAGCAAATGCAAATAAGGGACCTGGTTACGTGCAAGATTAAGCTAGGTTACATAAGGTTAGGTTTCTTAAAGGAAGAGATTCCACTTAGACCAGAATTTACGTCACAATCAATATTCCACCCGAAGAAATCAACTCGACTTTATAGTATATCTTGCTATTGTTTACATGCAACAATGGGTCAAAATTTTCTAGTCGTCTAATTCCAATATGTAAAGTTAAAGTTTAAAAGTCGCCTCACTACAATTAGAGAACGCATTGGATTCACATGTGGTTTCAGTATTTTATTATCCCCATATTCTTATATTAAGTGACACACTTCTCGGAAAATATGATTGAAACACATGGTAGTGACTGACAGCTGTCATTTTTGACACTTGACACATAAAGAGTGTTAAAAATAAAAGAAAAAAATTTTACATTTATTTTATGGAAATACTATAACGATTTTAAATTTACTATTAATCCACCGTCGTTGTCGTTCATCTAATCGTCATTATGGCACTAATGATCGTTTTGTGGCACTATGTTGTTGCATGCCTCGCAACTACATCAGCAACAACAGTAATAGCAACAGCAACAACTAAACTATTGAAGCAATACCAACATTTTCATTCGATTCTTTCGTTTTCGTTTTGAAATATCGTCACGTTTTAGCCATTTTATTTGGCCAGGAAAAAAAAAACAAAACAAAACGTAACAATCCGATGATGATAATGATGATGAGAGTAAGAGAAGGAAAATAAAATAAAAAAGCACTCTACTCTACTAGAGATACGCAGGGCTTTTGTTATCTTCAGGAATTTTATTGGACACGCTCAAGTTTAGAACAAGCATCAACAAAATCATCAGAATCATTACATTACAACAGCGACAAAAACAAAAAGCAAACGAATAAATGAAATTCTACTGCTTGTAGTGTATGTGACTACAAGTTGGAATGAGTGCCTGTTCAAAAGTTAAAAATCAATTTGACTGGATTAGTTAGACAATGGAATGTTAATAATTATAGAAAATAACAACAACAACAACAACAACAGCTGTAGCAACAACATTTTCTCAATAAATAAAATTGCTACTTTCTTTATTGTATACTGTTGTTGCAACATTTTCATTGTTAAGATCACAATTAAACGGTATTGTTTAGTAAGAATGGTTCCATAAAAACCATGCAAGATTACTAGAGAAATCAAATCTGAAACAAGATTAAAACGTCCAACAAACCAAAAAGAAAAAATATAAAAGCTATGAAGAGAATAAAAATTAAAATTTAAAATCTAAAATTGTTATAAAGGGTGTATCAATAGGTGTGGACAATTTAAATTTTTGGTTTAACAGGCATCTATTAGAAAGTCGTCACTAAAGGAGAGTCATTCATAGAACTTGTGTTATAAGAACAGCCATCGATTCGTTTACGAAATTATCAAGTAATGAGACCTGAATACAGTAAAACAAGATGCGGGTGCAGTGGAAGCAGAAGTTTTTGATAAGTCCTTAAACGACTACGAAATTCGAGTTTAAGATAAGGCGGCAACAGGCAGCGGATAAAGTTCTTAAATCAAAGCTCATTTAAGCCGAGACACCGACACCGATGCGATGTCAATGATGCTAGATGTGACAATTTATCGTCATTTTGACGATTTTATGTACCAAAACGATATTTGCTTTGAAAATGACGATATGCAAGTCATCGGCCAAAAAAAGAGTCATCGACTGCAAAATTCAAGTAATTATCCAAAAAAAAAAAATGAGAGTCATGCAAGTCATTGTTAAAAAATAAAAAAAATAAAATCAAGCCAACGACCACGTAGATGCAAATCTTCGACCAAAAACTGTAAGTCATCGACAGAAAACCTGTAAGTCATTGGTCAAACAAATGCAAATCATTCTTCTAATATAGCTAGATTCCTGGCTAGTGTAGCCAGTAGTTGGCTGGTGTGGCTGGTGGCTGGTACCCGGCACGCTGGCTCGCATAGCTAGTAGGCGGATTGCTGGCTAGTATAGCTGGTACCCACCGTTTTAGCTAGCATAGCTAGAAGCCAGCTTACTGGCTAGCATAGATAGAAGCCGGCTTGGTGGCTAGTGTAGCTGGATTGTAAGCTGGATTGATGGCTGGTGTAGCTAGTAGCCGGATTGATGGTTAGTATCGCTGTTTTGCTGGCTAGTGAGCCGGACAGCTCGCATGTACAGCTAGTACAGCTTGTTGGCTTGTATAGTCCGCTTGCTGGTTAGTATAACTAGCTATTAAGTCGACTTGCTGGTTAGCTAGTAGCCGGCTTGCTCGCTAGCTCGCATTTCTGGCTGGTGTAGCTAGTAGCCGCATCTCTGGCCGGTGTAGGTAGTAGCCGCAAACTAGCTATACTAGACAGCAAACCGGCTGCTAGCTATACTAGCCAGAAAGCCGGCTGCTAGCTATACTAGCCAGCAAGCGGGCTACTGGCTATACTAGCCAGAGAGCCGGATACTAGCTGTACCAGCCAGCAAGCCGGCTGCTAGCTATACTAACCAGCTATACTAGCCAACAAGCCGGCTATACTAGCTATACCAGCCAGTAAGCGGGCTGCTGGCTATACTAGCCAGCAAGCGGGCTACTGGCTATACTAGCCAGAAAGCCAGCTGCTAGCTATACTAGCCAGCAAGCCGGCTACTGGCTATACTAGCAAGCAAGCCGGCTTTACTAGCTATACCAGCTATACTAGCCAGCAAGCCGGCTACTGGCTATACTAGCCAGAAAGTCAGCTGCTAGCTATACTAACCAGAAAGCCGGCTGCCAGCTATAACAGCCTGCGAGCGGGCTACTGGCTATACTAGCCAGAAAGCTAGCTGCTAGCTATACTAGCCAGCAAGCCGGCTGCTAGCTATACTAACCAGCTATACTAGCCAACAAGCCGGCTATACTAGCTATACCAGCCAAGTAAGCGGGCTGCTGCTAATACTAGCAGCAAGCGGGCTACTGGCTTATACTTAGCCAGGAAAGCAGCTGCTAGCTATACAAGCCAGCAAACCGGCTACTGGCTATACTAGCCAGAGAGCCGGATGCTAGCTATACTACCCAGCAAGCGGGCTACTGGCTACACCAGCCAGCACGCCGGCTACTGGCTATACCAGCCAGCAAGCCGGCCACTGGCTATACTAGCCAGCAAGCCGGCTACTGGCTATACTAGCCCGACAGCCGGATGCTAGCTATACTACCCCAGCAAGCGGGCTACTGGCTATACTAGCCAGCAAGCCGGCTCCTAGCTATACTAGCCAGCAACTACTACTACCATACAAGCCAGAAAGCCAGCTGCTAGCTATACTACCAGCAAGCGGCTACTAGCTGTACTACCCAGAAAGCCGGCTGCAGCTATACTAACCAGTTATACTAGCCAGAAAGCGCGCTGCTAGCTGTACTAGCCAGAAAGCCGGCTGCTAGCTATACCAGCCAGCAAGCGGCTACTGGCTATACTAGCCAGAAAGCCAGCTGCTAGCTATACTACCCAGCAAGCCCTGCTAGCTAACTAACCAGCTATACTAGCCAACAAGCCGGCTATACTAGCTATACCAGCCAGTAAGCGGGCTGCTGCTATACTAGCCAGCAAGCGGGCTACTGGCTATACTAGCCAGAAAGCCAGCTGCTAGCTATACTCCAGCAAAACCGGCTACTGGCTATACTAGCCAGAGAGCCGATTGCTAGCTATCAGCAAGCGGGCTACTGGCTACACCAGCCAGCACGCCGGCTACTGGCTATACCAGCCAGCAAGCCGGCCACTGGCTATACTAGCCAGCAAGCCGGCTACTGGCTATACTAGCCCGACAGCCGGATGCTAGCTATACTACCCAGCAAGCGGGCTACTGGCTATACTAGCCAGCAAGCCGGCTCCCTCCTAGCTATACTGCCAGCAACTGCTACACCTACAAGCCAGAAAGCAGCTGCTACTATACTACCAACAAGCCGGCACTAGCTGTACACCCAGAAAGCCAGGCTGCAGCTATACTAACCAGTTTACAGCCTACAGAAAGCCGGCTGCTAGCGTAACAGCCAGAAAGCCGGCTGCAGCTATACCAGCCAGCAAGCGTGCTAACTGGCTATAACTAGCCAGAAAAGCCAGCTGCTAGCTATACTTACCAGCAAGCCCGCTGCTACAACACGCTTACTAGCCAACAAAGCCGGCTAATACTAGCTATACAGCCAGTAAGCGGGCTGCTGGCTATACAGCCAGCAAGCGGGCTACTGGCTATTACCTATCCAAAAGCCAGCGCTACTACTAGCCAGCAAACCGGCTACTGGCTATACTAGCCAGAGAGCCGGATGCTAGCTATTCTACCCAGCAAGCGGGCTACTGGCTACACCAGCCAGCACGCCGGCTACTGGCTATACCAGCCAGCAAGCGGGCTACTGGCTACACCAGCCAGCACGCCGGCTACTGGCTATACCAGCCAGCAAGCGGGCTACTGGCTACACCAGCCAGCACGCCGGCTACTGGCTATACCAGCCAGCAAGCGGGCTACTGGCTACACCAGCCAGCACGCCGGCTACTGGCTATACCAGCCAGCAAGCGGGCTACTGGCTACACCAGCCAGCACGCCGGCTACTGGCTATACCAGCCAGCAAGCGGGCTACTGGCTATACTAGCCAGCAAGCCGGCTGCAAGCTATACTAACCAGAAAGCCGGCTGCTAGCTGTACTAGCCAGAAAGCCGGGTGCTACCTATACTAACCAGCTATACTAGACAGCAAGCTGGCTACTGGCTATACTAGCCAGAGAGCCGGCTGCTAGCTATACCAGCCAGCAAGCGGGCTACTGGCTATACTAGCCAGCAAGCCGGCTCCTAGCTATACTAGCCAGCAACTACTACGTACCACTACAAGCAGAAAGCCACTGCGTACGCTATATAGCCAGCAAGCCGGCCTGCAAGCTACACTAACCAGCTATATACTAGTCAGAAAGCCAGTGTGAGCTGTACTAAGCCAAGAAAGCCAGCGCTATGCTATAACAGCGCAGGCGATTCGGGCTACTGGCGTATACTAGCCCAGAAAGCCAGCTCATAGCTATACTAGCAGCAAGGCCTGGATGCTAGCTATACTAGCCAGCAAAGCCGGGCATGTAGCTATACTAGCCAGCAAGTCGGCTACTAGCTGTACTACCCAGAAAGCCGGCTGCAGCTTTCAATTTATTTTAAAACTAACCCAGCTGATACTAGCAGAAAGCGGCTGGCTA
Source organism: Sarcophaga bullata (assembly GCA_005959815.1). Taxonomy (NCBI): domain Eukaryota; kingdom Metazoa; phylum Arthropoda; class Insecta; order Diptera; family Sarcophagidae; genus Sarcophaga; species Sarcophaga bullata. Next base: position 267,864 of record QOCX01000154.1, read on the forward strand.
GCTGTACTAGCAGAAAGCCGGTGCTAGTATTACCAGCCAGCAAGCGGCTACTGTCTATACATAGCCAGAAAGCAGCTCGTATCTAATACTACCTCAGCAAGCCGGCTGCGTGAGCTATCTAACCAGCTTATTACTAACACAAGCGGTGCTAGCTACACTTAACCAGGCTGTACTAGTACCACATAATGCTCAGCTATACTAGCCAGAAACCAGCGTAAGTATACTAGCCAGCAAGCCGGCTACTGGCTATATAGCGCAGAGAGGCGGCGATGCTGCTATAAAGCCAGCGAGGGGTACTGCTTATATAGATAGAAAGGCCAGCAAAAGCGGGTACTTGTGCTATACTAGTCGAACCGGTTGCTGGTAGCCAGCTTGAGCTAGTAGTAGCAGCCGGCATTGCTTACTTACCCAACAAGCGGGGCTATATAGTAGCTGGTTAGATAATTACGCTGCGCTAGGACTATTATGGTAGTACAGCAAGTAGCCGGCTTGCTGGATATTATTTGCCTAGCGTCACGGTGTGAAAGTCTCGTAGCTAGTATTCGCCTAGCTGAGCCGCCGCAGACTGGCCTGTTATAGGCTAGCGCCGCTCGCTATTGTTCGTGAGGCCTATAGCCGAGTATTTAGCTTAGCAGCGGCCTGTTGCTGGCTAGAGATATATGGGTAGCAGCTGGCTTTCATTGATAGTATGGCCAGCAAGATCTCTCTTATCCTCTCTTGT
>QOCX01000154.1:268749-319990 GCA_005959815.1 Sarcophaga bullata
TATACTATTCACCTATGCCAATTATACTAGCCAGCAAGAGGGCTACTGGCCATACTAGCCAGAAAGCGGGCTGCTAGCTATACTAGCCAGCAAGCCTGCTGCTAGTTTACTAGCCAGCAAGCCGGACTGCTAGCTATACTAGCCAGCAAGCCGGCTGCTAGCTATACTAGCCAGCAAGCCGGCTGCTAGCTACACTAGCCAGAAAGCTGGCTATTGGCTATACTAGCCAGAAAGCCGGCTACTGGCTATACTAACCAGAAAGCCGGCTACTGGCTATACTAGCCAGAAAGCCGGCTACTGGCTATACTAGCCAGCAAGCGAGCTACTGGCTATACTAGCCAGCAAGCGAGCTACTGGCTATACTAGCCAGCAAGCCGGCTGCTAGCTATACTAGCCAGCAAGCCGGCTGCTAGCTATACTAGCCAGCAAGTCGGCTGCTAGCTATACTAGCCAGCAAGCCGGTTGCTAGCTATACTAGCCAGCAAACCGGCTGCTAGCTACAGTAACCAGCTATACTATCCACCTATGCCAGCTATACTAGCCGGGCTACTGGCTATACTAGCTGACTGCTAGCTATACTATCTACCTATGCCAGCTATACTAGCCAGCAAGCGGGCTACTGGCTAGCATAGCTAGTAGAGGGCTTGCTAGCTATATTAATTGGCAGGTGTAGCTAGTAGCCGGTTTGCTGGCTAGTCTAGATGGCTTGCTAGCTAGTCTAGCTAGTATAGCTGGTCGCCGACACGCTGGCTAGCACAGCTAGTAAACGGTTCGCTAGCTATACTAGATAGCTGGTGTCGATAGCAGCCGGCATGCTGGCTAGTATAGCTGGCTTACTAGCTGGTAGCCGGCTTGCTGGCATAGCTAGTAGCCACCTTGCTGGTTGATAGAGCTAGAAGCCAGCTTGCTGAGTGGTATAGCTAATAGCTACTTTGCTGGCTGGTATAGCTGGTGGCCGGGCTGCTGGCTAGTATAGATGGATAGTATAGTTGCCGTCTGGTGGCTAGTATCGCTGGCTTATAGACGGCTTGCTGTCTAGTATAGCTGGATAGTATAGTTGGCCTAGTATTGCTGGCTAATACATCTGGCTTGTCATATTGCTGGCTTGTATAGCTCGAAGCCGGGTTTCTGGCTGGTGTAGGTAGTAGCCGGATTGGTGGCAAGTATAGCTGGCTTGTGGCCGGATTGGTGGCAAGTATAGCTGGCTTGTAGCGGGCTTGCTGGGTAGTATAGCTAGTAGACCTGCTGACTAGAATAGCTGGTAGCTGACTAGAATAGTTTGCTGGCTGATATAGCTGGTATTCGGCTTACTGGTGTAGCTAGTAGCCAGCTTGCTGAATGGTGTAGCTAGTGGTCGACTTACTGGATAGCATAGCCGGCTTCTAGCATGCTGGCTGGTACAGCTAGTATCCCGCTTGCTGGCTAGTATAGATAATAGCCGGCTTGCTGGCTAGTATAGTTAGCAGACGGTTTGCTGGCTAGTATAGCTGACTTGCTGGCTAGATTAGCTAGCTGGGTGGTTAGTACAGGTATAGCTGACTGGTATAACTAGTAGCCGGTTTGCTGGCTATATCTTCGATCCCGACCGTAACGAAAACTGTTTTGGAATGCTTGAACCTATAGCTGGGTCAGGAAATCCTGCCTTTCTAAATTATATGGAATTTTTCACGATTTGTGTACAGCATTTTGTATAGGATCTCCGATCCTCAGGAAAACTGTTTTGGAATCCTAGTACTTGAAATTTTATTGAATCTTTCACGATTTATAGAGAGCCTTTTGTTTGGTCACATAAAATTTCCTTTAATTTTTTCTCCAATTTATTACTATTTTCCATAATTATTAGATTTTCTTTCCTCCCTTTTCCAAATTTTTTAATTATGTTAAGTTAACAGAGTCTGTTAACATAACATTCACTGTAAAAAAGAATATAACTTTCATTGCTAACTTCATACACATAATCGTATCCTGTTGTTACAAAAACACAAAATTTCACAGTTTCAAATCAATTTATCTTGGAAAAGTATACAAAATTAGAAAAGAAAAAGATTTTAATTTCGAAATAAAAATCGAAAAATAATCTTTAAATACAAAAATTTTGTTTTTTATTCTTCTTTTCATTCTTTGGAAAGGTGATATAAAGAAAAATAAGAAAACAAGAACAAAATGTTGATGTTTCTGGATTAAACTTGTTACCCTTAACCCAAATCAATGCAACGACAATAAAAACCCTTAAGGCTTATAAAATTAATTGTCGCACTTTACTTTTACAGCAGAACATGCCAACATAAAGAAATTTATTAAAAACTGCTACTGGTACGAGGAATACTTTTCTAGCAATATTTTGTTTTCAATACCGGCTCTCTCTTTAATAACCCCCAACTCTTTAATAACCCCTCTCTGAAGTATTGTTCATTAAATTTTAATTAAAAAGAAATTTTTTTTAAATTTTTCATAATTGTTTCCTCGTTTTTTTCTGCCTTTCAGAAATCAGTCAAATTAATACGTCCTCTAACCTTAACAATACAACACTTGTAGCAGCAACATCAAGTAGTAGTGTCCTTGACAGCAGCATTACTTTGGAAAACTCATCAACGTTATCAGTAGCAGTACCGGTGGTTATAAACCATAGACAGCGCTTTGCAACATTGAACTGCATCAATGGTAGAAATGGCAGTAACAATGTGGAAGAGGGCACCAACAACAACAACCAATTTAATATAAATCGACAGCAGCAGGAGGAATATAACCAACGACGACGACGAGATTTATTGTGTCGTACACCACCACCAAATTATCATTCACTACCAAATACACCACCTCCCTGTTACACACCAAATCCACAACATCAGCAGCATCAGCATCAGCTACAACAACAATTCCCTATCCCAGACTTTGACGGCGAACAGTCACCGGAAAACCCTAGAGACGACAACGTTTACAATGATAACGAACAACAAGCACAGCCACAATCACATTCACAATGCCATAATCAGCATCAGCAACCTTTAAGACCTTGTCAAGTACCGGAAACACTTGCTCTTCCCACGCATGAAGGGCAAAGAGCAGCCTTAAGTAGGCTAAATGTTGAACGACAAACAATAAATGAATCTGTGATTGTTAATAGAAGACACGAAACAGCAGCCTTGGCAAATGGTGGAAGATGTGCCACCAGAAATGTGGCAACAGTGTCACAGCAACAGCAACCCCATTACAATCAGAAACGCCAACAAGAGATACAACAAAGACGAAGGAAACAACGTAGACGTAATCTTTATATATTACAACAACAGCAACAACAATTGCAACAGCAGCAGCATAATAATCTAAATCTCAATTCTCATACCATAGACTCGGAAAGCTCTACAAGTTTAACGGACACAAGTGAAAGTGACAATGACACCATTTACATCGGCAATACCCGCGATCAAAGAAGGCGACGTAGGCAACGTTTATTAAGGTTAAGAGGTAAGGTTTATTAAAAATCTAAACAGATGCAGTGGCTCACATATCTTTAGTCCTCCTTTCACATTATACTTCGAAAACGTTGCCATACATATGACAGTTTCCTCACTATTCTACTGCTTACCTTCATTTTGAAATCCGACCCCTAACTTGGACGACTAAGTTCAAAAGCTCTAAACTAAATAAAAATTATCTCTAACAGAGCCCTTTAAATTCGAGTTTTTTTGCAATACCTTTGTGAGTTATTTCTCCATCCTATTTAGGAAATGCTTGGCATTTCACATTTTCTTTTTTGCATGGACATGCATGCTCTGATGGGTCAGCAAACATATGCACCATACTTGAACTGGACAGTAGTATAAATCGAATACTGCTGAGGCGAGGGCCCTGAGTGAATTTATAACTATCAGCGTGTAGTGAGTAGATGATACAACGATACGACGTTTCAAGAAACTTCAGCCCACCCGTTCCGTATAAGAGTCGAAAAAAGATTCATAGAGCACCACCACCATTTACCAAACTGAATATGGTATGGGAATCGATTGTCCAGTCCATAAGGCAAGCCACATTACCGTAACGTCCATCAGGCGGAGTTATCAGCGAGGATTATTGGATATGTAATATCCCCTTACGGTATATTATCGTTCTTTCTGCTAGCTAGGCGGCTACCAAAGCACTAAATTCTAACGTAAAGCGCTCTATGACGGTATATAGCTGTCGCAGATATCTCAAATAGATAGCGGAACGATTCTAGGTAACTGTAGAGTAGAACTAACAGCAGAACCAACGAAAATTCCATAGAATATTCTATTTTGGAAATAAATTGAGGACTTGTAATCTGTAATTAACAATGCAGTCATTAGGCATGGGCATTGACAGTCTAAGTCGCTTTACAGAATGGTTCCGGGAATATAGGGAAATTGGAAGTTATTGCATCACAAAGTCTAGCCTTAGTTTGTGAACACAACTTCTTTTTGAACTCTTTCTCTTTCCTTTCCTTACGTCAATGGACATAGGTATCGGTTCTTCTTCTTCCTCTTTTGGATTCATGATTACGTACCCCTATATCTTTAAAAAGCTTTAGAGTGTTACTCAACAGTCCAGTTTCCATAGAAGAGACGATTAGTTTATTCATTCTATACGCGTACGAGTAGCATAGAACTTTCATTATTTGGACCCAAGTACGATTGGAGAGCCAATTACTTCGATAGTTGTACTGGACGTCTATACAGGATTCCACCCTGTTATTTATTAATCATGTTATTATCTATTAGGCATGTTGTTACAATGCTTTCAAAAAAATACAATTTTATTCCACCATGGAAATACAGCGATGAGAGACAACTGTTTCATCATCTGTTTTAGTACTTTTCTACATAAAAATGGAACTCAAAGAAACTCTTCTCTTTTTTCAGATGCCTACTGTCCCGACCTGTTAAATGCGTGCTCATTAATATTATTGCAACAACAGCAAACCAGTGATTCTACTGTGGGCAGTTTTACAGATACACCCCCACCGCCACCAGCAGAACATCTCAATGACTCTACGGATTATGTGGAAATCGATGAAGTCCATCAATCAAGTTTACGACGTAATGGTGAAGAAAATAAAAGCCAAAGTTTATCGCAAATCTATGAGCAAATCTATCCACAACAGAGAGCAGCAGCAGCAACAGCAGCCACATACAATAATAATAGACTGAATGGAGGTGGCCAAGAAGCAGCAGCAACGTCAGCAGTACGAGACGAGCGAGAAGAAGACGAAGAACGTGACGACGAAGGCAAGAAGGCAGAAGAAAACCAAAGATTATATTATAATAACAAACAGGAAATGGGTCAAAATTTAAGTATACGAAGGCCAAGAATATCACTAACCTGGGTATTGAGAGAACAATCACAAAATCAACAACAGCAACAGCAGCAACAGCAAGATCAACAAAATGAAAAACAGCAACAAAATACCAAAAAAGAAGAGTTTCTAAAAGCAGAGAAAAAAGAGCAACTAACCGATCTGAATAATGTATTGAATAACAATAAAATTGTTACAAATACCCACTCTGTAACTACAGAGAAGAAAAAGTATCGTTTAAAACATATACCAGGCCATAGTGAGCCACTTAATGGTTATGCCACTACTCCAACGGGCTATACGAATACACCAACCGCTTTGGGTACACAGAAATTCTTTAGCAATCAAAATCTCTTGGAATATCACAGCAACGATGGCAATGGCAAGCCGGCATCGAAAGATTTACTGTTTGTGTGCACCCCACAACGTGCTCCAGATAGTTTTGGTGGTTCCACAATGGATGTATTGGCATTGGCCAAAAAACGAAACGAGATACGTAAGAAATTGGCCAATAAAATGGCACAATTTCGTAACGAAACCCAAACACCCCGATTAGTCAATAATGTTAGTAATGAAGTGCAATTGAAGAAGGATAACAAGTCCTCTCTCAAATCAGGATCCTATTCAGAACCTAGTCTTATAGCTGCCTCCGAAGGCAACTCTCGGCGTCATCGCCATCGCAAACGTAGAGAACGTAACCGCAGTCAAAAGTTTGGCTACGAAATCAAAAATGTGGACGAGTTCCTAAATAAATGTTCTCTAGCTTCACCGGGCAACATACCCATGGTGCTATCTACCTCATGTATTCTATATCAAACAAGACCTGGGGGCTATCAAACCGAAATATCCCTTCCTTTAGGGATGGTAGTCAATGCTGTGTTCAAAAATCAAAACTGGCTTTATGTACAAACACCCCATGCCGAAGAGGGTTACGTCAATTACAATACTTGTCTGCCATTAGGCATACTACCGCCAGAAGCACGCAAGGACACTACTAACCATACAAAACCCACGCCCTGTTGGGAAAGCAATGGAGACATATTTCCCAAACCCTGTGGCAATATGACAGATTCCGAAAAGGAAATACACCTCAGAGTAGGCTCTCGGAGTGAAGGCGCACGAACACCACATTTGAAAATTGCCACCACGGACACCACCGACACTGCCACCATTATTTCGGTAAAAACTGAAAACACTGACTGTCTTAATGGTAATGCCACCGCGTCTGTCTCTTCTAACATATATGGAGAGCAGCAGGTAGACAAATTGTATTTGAGAGCCGCTTCACAGCCCAAACTTAATGAGAAGACTTCATATGCTCAATTGAAAATTATACGCAATCATTCATCAGCCAAATCTCAAGCATCATCAGTTGCCAGCCACAATAATGATGAATATGTGACGTTGCAACAACACCACCAACAGCAGCAGCAGCATCAGCAGCAAATCAAACAAAAGCATGTTCATGCAAATCAACCCATTCAGAAAACGTATATTACGCGCACTTTCATTACCAATGGCCACAATGGTCAGCATTTGCATCCAAAAGATATGCAAATAAATCTACAACTACAGCACCAGCAACAACAACAACAACTAAGTAACTGTAATCTTAATAGTATTAGCATGCCAACAACAACCTCGACCGCAACAACCATAACAGTTACTTCGTATCCAGCCAATAAACTTCAGCATCAGCAACAATATCTTCAAACCCAAACACAATCACAACAACAGCAACAACAACATCAATCTCAGTCATTACCACAACATCAACAACAGCTTCACCATCAACAGCAACAAAAACAGCAACAGCAACACACCTTTGTTGCACCACGTTCTGTATTGAATGCCATACGCCGTTCCACCGCCCATTGTGGCCAACGACAAACATTGGTGGCCATTACCACAGACTATACAACCGACGCTTTGACGTTGCACAAGGGCGATATTGTTACACTGTGCGAATGTCGTGAAACCAAAGATCATCGTCAGTGGTTTTATGTACGAACACGTGACGGTCGTCAAGGTTATATACCCGCTGAAGTAGCTGGCCATGGTTATTTGTAATTAAATTTCAGAATCAAATAGGAGGACACGATAACAAGGTTTTTAGAAAGATTTTGAAAAAAAATATACTGGAGTGCGATCCTAGACAACATCCTACTGGAGTACATTACAACGAATTATATTTCTTGGTTTTTTTTGCCAATAAACTTCTACTCATTTCGTTTCTTAGAGAAAAGAATTTCTTTTCCATTGAGGAGGTAGTACAGCCACAATAATAATGAATTTTATTCCAAAAAGAATTCATAACTTCTAGTAGGAGTCATGGCCCAAGTGTCGCTATAGAAGACTATTGGTATATAATGATGCGAAAATAATTCGATACGATATTCTAATTATGAATTTAGTTCGAAATAAAGGAGAAGATTAAAACAAACAGAAAAATATGTTTTTTAGGACTATTATTAAAGATTCTTAGAAATAATGAAACTAAATAAGGAACCTGGTTCCAACAAATTCTAATCCAAGCTGTAAATATTTCTATCTGCTCATAACGCTCACATATATCACAGAATATACGTAAATGATATAGGCTTTAAATGAATTTTTGTAAAAATTAAAAACAAAAAAAAAAACAAAGTTTTACTTCATTAGTTATCGAAAACTAATCGAAATTGAAAACTTTTCCCAACTTAACGGTCTAACAAAACATATTTTTTTTTTTAGATTTTTGATTTAAATTTGTCAACTTTCGTGGTAAAGTGAATTAAAAAATTTAAAACGAAATTTATAAAAACTTAAAGCTTAAATTTAAACATAAAAAACCATCAATATATGAAAAGGAAATTTTGTATTAATATTTGTTAAAATCGATTTCTTTTTTTCTTGCAAAGCATACGAGTCGCTTAGTATTTAAAGTATATTTTTTATGTTTTTAGATTTAAGTATTAAAAGTTTAAATTAAATTTAAAAAAAAAATTAAATAAATATTTTTTAATTATTATTTTAAATATAAAAAAATATGTTGAACATATTAAAACAATCTTAAAAACTTTATTATTAAATTTAATTCAATTGTGTACTCACAAAAAGGGTACTACTTACTCCATAAAGACATAGAATAAACAAAATCAAACAAAAAGTCATTATTAAAAAGTAATAAATCAATAAAAAAAAATAATAACAATTAAAAAAGTGTTTTTTATTTTTGCAGGAATTATTTTCAATTAGTGAAAGCCGTAGTTGAAGTCGCCGAAGTCAAGTAGGTACTGTGTTGGACGTAAAGTAAACGAAAATATGAAAAAATATTTCTTCTGCGACTTCCTCTCAACAAATTTCGAGCAAAAACTTTTGAGAGTAAATAAAATTGCTATGAGAAATTTCTCAAAAATCTGTCATTACAAGCCTTCAGTTAGGATTATGACCTAGCTTCTCAAACTACTTATGTTATGTGTGTGTATTTTATACACTGTTAACGGACAATATTCATTTGAAGATATGATCTTTTTTTTTTCATTATAAATGTATATTTTATTGTATCTATTTTTAATTGCTTAATAAATAAGAATTGTTTAACAATTTTTTGTTTGTTTCTTCTTTAAATTCAAAATTATGTAAATATTGTATACGTATGTATATTAAATAATTATTTTATTTCTTACTTTCTTTATGTATTTTTGTTTTTCAAATATTTAAATTCTTAATTATTAACTGTTGGCTTTTATAGTGTAAACAATTTTAATTTTTAAAATACACAGTAATTTTCAGAGAAATCTTAAAACTACTGAATTTTTTTATCTTATGAGAAACATTTACTAAATGTTTCATTTTGAATGCATTGAGATATTGTTTTAAAAGTAGAAAGAGTTATTTGATAAGACAAGAGTTGTATTTTAATTATTTTTTATTTTTTTGTTCTTGTTATTATTTTTTATATTAAATCTTTTTTATGTAAAAATTTTATTAACCGGTAAGTAAGGGGACAAGCTTCTCTGTAACAAGAGAACAAAATGTCCGTCAAAGATCCAACTCGATCATTGCTGTCAGGAGCGGAATGACACCTAAGGGCCCTAATTTCCTTCTCCATAGCCTTATCAAATTTGATCGAGACGGTTCTTCTCGGATTCCTATAAGGCTTTTGAAAGCCACTAAATAGGTTAATACTAAAGGTTATCAGTTGGTGATCTCGGAGAAGGAACACTTATCTGAAAACCTGCAGTTCCTAATCATAGACCTATTCATGTTATAGAGAGCGTAATATCGATTACAGCTTCACTAACACGATTTGTAAAAGTCGACGTATTTCCGACGCTACATATGTTAAGTCTATTAAGAATAATAAAATCCAAAATTGACTCACCCCTAATATTTTTGTCAGCACTTCTCCATTGGGTGTGATGAGCGTTGGCATTACAACCCAAGACAAGATGTTATATTTTTTCATTTCACATGCTGCATAAGAAGTGGAGCCTGGCACGACATGTACACAAATGACAGCATCAGTTCGATGCCAAGGTCATCTATGTACGCCACAGTTGTTATGCCACCTGTACAAAAGAAAGGAGTGATTAACAAATCCAACTTACGAATAGCCAAACTATAGGTTCTTACCTGATCACTTGGGAACAAGGAACTATCTATAATTAGGATCGCTCAAACTCAGAATCCTATCCATAAGGATCTAAGGTTCCTGGATAAGAGCGATGTCAAACTCAAGGCGGCGCAGAGCAGTGTGAGGCAGCTTCGCATTGATGCAGATGAGTCAACCCTCACAACACTATGCCACCCTTTAAATGGAATGTTTATAAACAAAAAAAAACAAAATCCTAATGATTTTAAATCGTCTTTGAAGTTCTAATCAATTATTATCATATAAAAATCATGACAAATATAGAATTACATGAGTTTCATTCAAAATAAATATGTATATAATGTAATAAACATGTAACATTATATATTGTTTAAAATAATTACAAAAACTTTTTATTACGACAAGTTTCCAATATCTTTTAATAATTAGTTTAGCTTAGCTTTATGAATATACTGATTTTATTTTATAAAATTCCTTATTGATTTATACTATACTATACATATGTATGTGTTTCACAATTTTGAATAATTCATAATAATAAATTTGCTAATAATTGATACAAAATATTCTCATTTTTTTCTCACTCAAACTTATTGCTAAATTGGTTGGGTTGGGTTGGTAATATTCGATATTTCTTTTTTTTTTTAATTTAAAAACATTAAATGTGTATATAATATACGTACATATGTATTTGTATTGTATTGTAATTTATTATAATAATAAATAAATTTGTATGTTTATATTGTATAAGGAAGAGGAGGAAGGTACATTGCTTAAATTTAATTGATTTTTGTTTTTGTTTTTCATATAAAATAAAAACAATAAAATTAAAAAAACAAATATATAAACAATGAGCAAATGTTGTAATAAAACTTATACAAATAAAAGTAGACGTAGAATTACATTAAAAATATAAATTAAAATACCATATTATCGCTAAAATAAAATACTTAAGAACCTGACTTAGTATATTATTTTATACAATAAACGACAATAATAAGAATATAAAATAAAATATAAAAAATAAAACAAAATGTTGAATTGTAAATGTAAATACAAATGATATACATACAAACCAAAATAATTGATATAGGAAAACACGATAAAAAAAATAAAAATTTGGTTTTAAAACCATAAAGAACTAAAGAAAAATCGTTATCTACGTTAACGTATTAATTATTGTCCTTAATAGTTTCCTATGACACTATCTTTCCTTTTGTTTATTATACGAGTACTTATTAAATGGATTTTGCTTTCTGCTTTCAAAGATCATTAAACCATTGAGCAAAAATGTTTTCATTTTATCTACACACAGACTTACTTCTTTAGTTTTTTTTTTCTTATTTTATTTACTTGATATGTTCTGAGCTAGTTGAGGGTGTAGCAGTTGAGGCATTATCATCATCACATATGCTGGTATTACAATTGGCATTGTCATCGTTTTCGGTCTCGCTGCCATCAACCAGTTCACATTTTTTCAATAAAACTTTTAAATTACTGGGTTTCTCTTCGTCATGATTAATATTCAGTATGGTTGAATCATTATTCATGCGATGATAATGTGTCTTATGTGATGTGCTCGGTCTGGAATAATCCAAATGATCGTATTCATCTAAAGAGAAAATTAAATTGCATTATTAACTGATTACGCATTTATGTTTATTAAATTAACAAATAGCTTTCAACAAAGTGAGGAAAAGAAAAGAAAAATTGAAGATTGTTAAAGCATTTTAAACTAAAGCTGCCGCTGTCTAGAAGTGCGAATACATTCGAATTATTTGCTACATTTTATAAAAATGACTTTCCACCACTAAAAGAAAAGCGTTCAGTTGAGGCTCTGCCGAGTTTGGTATTGTACCACAACTGTTGAGAAATCTTGTCAATAATCAAAAATATTTATCAGAAATTATATTTAAATTAAAATGATAAAAAAAGGTATCTAGATAATAGCGCAGTAATTTAAAATTTAAGAAACAACGTTGGTTTGACTTCAAACTGCAAATCTAGCAAATTACGCCGTTAAAGAGATCCCTCCAAACTTCAACATGAATAGATATAATGAGTCAAACTAAAGTCATGATATGCAACATTATATGCAACACTAGCTCATCAATTTTACCTTCATGCAGTTCTTAAAAGGAAAAGACTAATAACACTGAGTGTTACGGTATTATTACAGCAGATTTTGCGTTTTTCAAGCTAACTGAAACTATGCTCAATCATCTCTACCCAACAACACTGCTGATAATTTAGTACATTACAATTCAAAAGGTGGTATTAGATTATCCTAATGCATTAAGAGACGATCGACAAGCAGTAACTAAATATTATAAAGGGTAGAAAAGGATTCGTAGGACCATAATGGTAAAACAACTTTTAAGAGAAACGATGAGGAATAACCTAATCAGTTACATGATGAATACCTTCCCGGTTCCAATTAAAGAAACCAAAAAAGATAAATTTAAATCGATGTGCTTAGCCTACATGGTATGTGAGATGTAAAAGAAAGAAATCCATCTTTTAATGTGAAACTTAAAGCTTTATATAGCAGAAATGGTGCCAGTCAGAAGGTTAAATATTCATCGTTTTGTATATCAGGTTGTTGACATTCACATAAAAATCCTCATCCTCATTTGGAAAAATCTAGATTAATAGATTATCAATATCGAAATAATTTAACATTGCCCAAAACAATTTGCAATCGTGCAAAGTTGGACTATCGCGACATGTGAATATCACGCAATTCTTTCTATTCACTATTCTTTTACTTGTTAGTGGAATTATGAATTTGCAGAAGCAGAAGTTTTCCTATCTAATCTCGTTCCAAACTTTAACAACCATACAAACCTGACCGTTAACGCTCGCCTAACCGTCATATGCGGCGGTATACTACCGATTTAACCTTTTACTATCGTTATCGCATGACCTTGCTGTAACTGAAATAGTGTTTGTTTTGGCCGAATTCTTTAGATTTTTCTTTTGTGGTACAGGAATAATTCGGTTCACGGAGTTATTTGCGTTAGTTCATTTGGCAGTCATTGTTTTTCAAAGTTTTTTTTTTTTTTTTGTTTAATTTCTGGACATTTACTTGCCACAATTGATCTTCCAGGGTGTGATGCATCATCTCTAACATCAAAATGATCGAAAGATCTAAGGTATGGTAAGATGTATGATGATCTCTTGTTAATAGCTTCGTTTGAAGACCGATATTCAGACCTAGCGTGGATACTAGATAGAGTCATCAAAGGTAGTGTTTGAAAAACATTGGAGATTTGGAAAAGTAGGTGTTTCAAATACTTCAGTTTACGTCTTCTCTGAAGCGAAAAATCGCACAGAGGATATGGCAGTATTTGCAAAAGGCTTTCGCAGGCTTTCATCCGATCATTGAAAAAAAGTGTAAAATATTGGGATTTTTTCCACTTATATAGTGCATATTGGTCCCTTGCACTTAATCACAAATACAAGACAAGCTACATACAATTAAAGTCTACTTTAGTCTACTTTCTTTTAACTACAAAGGAAAAGTTAAAAGTTTTTCAAGTCAATTTCTCGATTTGAAATCATTCTAAAATTGTTAGTTGATGGTCTATAAAAGGCGTATTTTTAAAGAATAACAGCAGTTTTTATATAAATAACGTAACGTATTAAAGAAAAATATAAAGAAACAAACACAACAAATAAGAAACGGTAGAATTTTTAGTAGTTCTTACCCTCGGGAAATAGATTCTTGTTATAATTTTTAACTGTTTTGTTTATTTTTGTTTTTGATTTTACGCACACAGAGATAGCAAAGTGCAACAATATATAATATAGAAAAGAGAAAAGTTTCGTGTTTAAATACATTGAATATATTGTGAAAATAACTTACCGGGATCTTTGTAACCCTCTTTCTGTTTAATCTCATCGTAGACATGTTCTTCTTTTAAGCCCTCTAAAGAATTATAAACATTGGGATTGGTGGAATCAGCATTAAGATTCTTGGCTAAGGTATCGCGATGATAATTGATGGAATAAGTGCCAGCTAAAATAGAGTTCATACGGATGTTTTAGTATTCAGTTTTAATAGAATAAAAGTGATAATTATACCTCTACTGCTGGCATTGGAATCATCAGCATACAAATGACTGCCCGAGTCGAGATTGTTCATTTTTGGCTTTAAATTGTTTAATAATCTGGTCTCAGGATTAGTTTGTTGCATGCCATACACGGGATTATCGAAATTATGACGTTCTGGCCAACCTTTTGTAGGATCGCTTATATAATGAACATGAGCAATTTCTGTTTTCAAATTTGAAACTCTGCGACGATAATAGAATATAACGGCTATGATAACAGCCACAAATAGAATCGCTAAAGACAAACCCCAGGCTAAACCAGCGCGACCTGCTAAGAGAAATTTTAGACTGAGTGTTTCTAATCTAAATTGGATTTTAAATAAGACATACTCTCCACTTCAGCTTCTTGTATACGTTGTTCAGCTTTGGGTATATCACAATTTTCACCGGTGAAACCTTTACGACACACACAACCCTCGGTGGCCTGGCACACAAAGTTGGGTGAATTACACTGGCAAGAACGCATACAGTGTTCGCCGTAGAAACCTTCGGGACAAACTACAAAATAAATTATTTTAGGAGTTTCAATACGTGTTCAGGTAATCGTAAATAAATTAAGTCTACCTTCATCGCATCTGGTGCCCATCCAGCCGGGTTTACATATACACAAACCATCATTCTTACGACAGCCCTTATCATTCTGGCAATGACACTGCTGCAAGCAATCCTGGCCATAATAGCCTTCTTCACAGGTTATATTACAGCTCGAGCCGGTCCAGCCAGGCATACAATGACAAGTGCCCGTAATATGATTACACTCACCACCATGTTGGCAATTACATTTACGTAAACAACCGGTACCAAAATAACCCGATGGACACGGATGCTCACAGGTCAAACCAATATAACCATCGCGACAACGTATTTCACCTGTTATGTGATCGCAACTCTTATTACCGTGCACTATGGTGGGACATTTCTCCTTGCAGCCGTTGCCGTAGAAACCGCGTTCACAAGGTCGAGAACAATCCTCACCGGTCCAGCCCGCTGAACAAATACAACGGCCCGTATCAGGATCACAAGATGAATTATTTTTACATCTGCAAACTTGATCACAAAATTCACCATAATAACCCGTAGGACAATTAGTTTCACAATGAACGCCTTCAATACCAACCAACGTAAAAGCAAAGCAATTAAAAATAAAAAAAAACAAAATAATTCAACAAAATTAAACTTAAAATAAAAGAAATAATGAATATAAGGGATGTAGATACATAATATAATAAATGAAAATAAATGTTGATGGTTAACATGCTAACAGGCTTTGGAATTTGAAAATTCCAAATATCGCTTCAACTACTCTACTTAATGCAATGATTTGAAAAGAAATCAGATGCTCATGCAAAAAATATGTTAAAAAATGAGATGAAATGTAGATGTCAGTACAAGTATGTATGTATGTGTGTATATAAATGTAATATTCATATCTAAATCCTTAACCTTAAGATGAGAAGATGAAGTTGGAAATATCTTAGAAATTATGCTTAAAATTTGAGCAAATACCTCCCCATCCCTGTTTGCAAATACATTTGCCATCGGTTGACTCACAAGCGATGGTATTATTAAAGTCACATTCACACTGTTGAGCACAGTCCAGACCAAAGGTGCCGTCATCACATTTATGTTCACATTTCTCACCCTTGTAGCCGGCTGCACAGGTACAAGCACCATTGGTAGGATTACAGGCGGCATTATTCTTACACTCGCATACACTATTACAATCCTGGCCATAGTGATTAAGATCACAAGGACGATCACATTTGATGTTTTTCCAACCGGGTTTGCAGAAACATTGACCAGTTTCTGGTGCACATTCTCCGCCATTCTGGCAGTCACATTTATTTAAACAATCCTGACCATAAAACCCATCTTCGCATTGTTCTTCACAAGTTATGCCCTTATAGCCGGGAGCACATATGCAAGTACCATTGATGGGATTACATTTGGCATTATTTTTACAATTACAATTCAATTCACAATTAGGGCCATATTTCAAGAAGGGACAAGGCCTATTACATAGTGTTCCGCTCCAGCCAACTTGACACAAGCATTTACCATTTTCAGGATGACATAATTCAGTATATTGCATTTCACATTCACAGGATTTTGTGCAGTTCTCGCCATATTCATTGGCTGGGCAAATACGTACGCCACAATCGTTGCCAGTCCAACCAGGTCGGCAATTACAGGCTCCTGTAGCCTTGTCACATGAGGCCTCATTTAAGCAGTTACATTCTTGGGTACAATTTAAGCCATACAAATTACTGGGGCATTCGTCGAAACAACGATCACCCATATAGCCGGGAGGGCATTCACACTTGCCAGTAATATGATGACATGGAGCACCCTTAAAGCATTCACAAGATTTTTCACAATTTGCACCATAACTGCCGGTTGGGCATTTGTTGGCACACACATCCCCTGTCCAGCCAGGGGGACATAAACATTCGCCAGTTTGGGGATCACATTTGCCATCGTTTTGACAGCGACAATCTTGAGTGCACTGGGCACCATGTTTGCCATCCGGACACTGATCTTCACATCTTTATACAAATTTGCAATAAAATTAATAAACCTTTTGCCCTTAAACAAAACCTTAAACTCACAAACACACTTACAATGGTCCAGTATAGCCGGGCGCACAAATACATTCACCAGATACATGATGACAAGTGCCGCCATTCTCACAACGGCACTCCTCCAAACAACCGGCACCATAAAATCCTGTAGGACATTTATCTTGACACTTTTCTCCAGTGTAGCCTTTGTCGCATTGACAGGCACCCGTATAGGGTTCACAGGTGGCATTATTATAACAGTCGCACTGTTTCTTACAATCAACGTCCCAATAACCAGTCGGACAATCTATATTCCAAATTAAACAATTAATTTCAAAACAATTTGTCTTTTAATTATTTGCTTATAATACAGCCGTAATATCTCGATTACACAAAAAGCTAGTTTTAGTGATAGCGCGGGAAGGAACTTAGAGTAACGTGGACTTCCGAGTGCACTATGGTTAGTTACACAGAAATATTTACAAAAAAAAAAGGAGGGAAACATTGACCTGTAAACCCAGTGTCTTAAGGGATTCGAAGAGATTAATTTGTTTAGGTACAGTATCACATATTATATATGATTTTTAGACTATTATGTGTGTTGGTGTGTGTAGTGTCTTAAACAAATTCGGTGGAAAATTTAAACCAAGTGAAGCGTAAAATAATTTTTTTGGTGCATACTACTAATCGATTTTAATAAAATATCCGTCCGTATTTAAAATAATTAATGTTAATTAAACAAAATAAGCGCATTAAAAGCTACAATTTGATTAAAGCAATTAAAATAAAAACTTAAAAAAATAAAACCAAAAGTAAAGCATTTAAGAGATCATTTGCAAAACTATAACATTGAAGGCTTTCAAGTGTTTTCAAAATCACAATAAAACCAATAAAAATAAAGATAAAAAAGGAAATTTAATTATACGAACTTATATCACAAGCCGGTCCACCGTAGCCATGTTCACATTTACATTTATTGGGTGCCACACATGAACCATGCACGCACTTTTCTTTGCAGTCTGGTATACAGCCATGATCCAAAGGATTCCTTTTATAACCATCTGCAAACAAAAAAGAGAAATTCGAAATTAAGACGCTTTGGTTAGAAAATTCATATAACTTACCACAACAATCATAAGCAATACGCTCTTTCATTAATGTGGTCGTTTTATTAACCACTTTTTGTTTCAGCGTATAAGTAGAACATCGTGGCGGTACATTGAAACACCATATTTGACTGCGTACTTGGAAATTTTGTAATTCGGTTGTTACAATCTCAACGGGATATCTTTTAGCAAAAAAGAGAAAATATAAAACCAAATAAACGTGTAATAAGAAGAGATCCTTATAGTCCTTATAAATCCGATTGGATCACACAGAGAAATTAAGCAAAACATTTTCATGAATAAAGGCGCAAATGCAAATAAGATGACTATAGAATGCGAACAGTTTCGGTATCCTTAGGAAGCTGATAATTCAAACAACCTGACCATTGATTATGAGCTAAACTTTGTACAATTGAATTTCAAAGAAGTGTTAGTTTAAAAACAAGTTCGAGAACTGAATATTCATGCACAAACCACTATTGAACTGCATTAAACTCCACCTTTCTGAAGTATGTAGAGAAGGTAGTAATTATTACAGTTCACTGTACTGTTTGTTGAGGCACAAATTTGTAAAAATATCTTATGCAGAACTTATTGTACGCAGATCCAAATCGTACAGTATAGATGGGGTTATGTTGGCAACCAATTTGATCTTATAAAGTCACGTAGTTATACAAATAACACCTCTTTTGTCATTGAACTCTAACTCATGGCTGGCATTTATCAATCATCCTGATAGATTTATGAGCCATCTTTGCCTAGACATATTCCAAAAATCCTTCTACTCAAGTATCCGATAATAACAGCGAAAATGTTCTATAATCTTCTCTTCTTACTCGTCATTACTGCTTCTGTAGAAGTTGTCGTACAGTTTTCACAGTCTCTGTGCACCCAGGGGGCCAACATCTAGTTATAACTGCCATTACTCTCCCAAGATGGACTCTGATAAGATTTAAAGCAAACTTTTTTCTGAGTACCTGGCTGCCCTTTGCACAAGTGGATTTATTATCTCACATTTCTTTTGCAAGTGAGTAATTTGTGTGATTTGTGTGATTTCTTTTCTTCTTTGCATAGAAATGATGTGTTCTCTGCCTCCTTTATGTTTAAATTAAAAGCCTGGCGGCCAGGAAATTGTGTGATGTTAACCGCCGTATATTTTTCGCTATTTCATGCATAGACACTCGTTTTCTTAGACTCTGAGGAAAAGTACGCAGAAAAATTTTGAAAAGTACTTCTTTTCGGAGGTCGTATGCATTACAAACGTGACTTTGGAATGATCTACTAATGTCTATCCATCTATGCTAACCTATGTTGTTTGTAAATACGGCCACTCAAGAATAAAATTAACGCATATTATACTGCTTATTCATAAAGCCTTGATTACTTTACCTGATTTTTACCATGCTAAACAAAGTTTACAGTTTCATTTTAAAAAAATAAAATTTTTAAATGTAAATTAAAAAGAATTTTTTTTACTTACAATTCTTTCTTTTTGCAAACATTTTGTCCCTTTATGTCTAGATATAATTCAGCTGCAGTATTTGATGCAAATAACATACACAACAGATTACAACTTAAAAGCAGTATTAAATTATTGTTAAACATTTTGAAAGACAGCCTTTAATCGTAATTATTTTATAACTTTTAATACTTTTGTTGTAGACAAAGAAAAATCTGTTTTTGATTTTCATATATATGTACGTATTGAGAAATTCTTTAAAAGGCAGTGTTCTAGAAAGGAAAAGAAAAAAAGAAAACAATTAAAATTAAATGAAATATATTTTAAGTAAATAGTTTACTTACCATAACATTTACTTCTAACAGTGAACATGCAGTCATGAAACAATGATTCAATTTAAAACAAAAATAAATATTTATTTTAAAAACTCATCTATTTGGAGTGTGTTGCATGCATGCAAAACAAGATTAAGTTCAAAATTATAATTCCCTTGGGTATGCAACAAAATTAACTGCTGTTTACTACTGTTAATTGAATTTAATTTAATTATTTTTTATTTTATTTTTGGATATTACTCGCTGGATATGAATCGTTTTTTTTTATCGCACTCTTGTATTGCTCACTGTAGTATTGCTTATATGCCTATATGAGCTCTTTTAGTATCACAAATACACTTGCTTGTGTTCTATAGTTGCTGATAGCAAAAATCCAAGTGCTCGTTTAATAAACTCTGCAAAAAGAAAAAAGAATATGATGACTGCATTATTATATTATGTTAACAATAATAATAAAAAAAACCCAAAATTAATATTTAAATTTGAAAACCACCATTTTATATTAAAAGATCCTTTAAAAAAAAATTGCTGATTAGAAGGAAAGTAATAAAAACGGGTGTTCCATCTGTTTTGTTTTTCCGTTTTCTAATCTCTTACGTTTCGTTTCAGTTTCATCAATTAAGTTATCGCAGCTAAGCATATAATTGACCTAGTGCAGCAATTGATACTAGGATAGAAAGTTTTTATTACGGAATATTAAAGAAGAAAAGTAGAAACCGAATAGCAAAACTTATAATCTTCACATAAATTCGAATTCAAAAACTTAAAATGCAAATCAAACAGAGCTAATTTACATATACAGAGCAAAAAATAATATTAAAATAACACTGTTGTTTAACAGTACATACTCATATGAAAAAGCCTATTTATTTAGGACCTAATCTCCTCTAGACAATTGAATAGATGCTCCGCAGCGCACGATCCTTGTCAGCATACTTGCTCTATATGAGTTGAACATCCTACGGCATCCCGACAACAATTGAAAGAGAGTTCTGCAATCTCGAGTGGTAGAGCATAGAGAACCATATCTTAGCTATAAATTCCAATGAATCCAATACAGTTAGTTGGTGTTGTGCCTTTTGTGCATTAGCAGTTGCTTTTGTATCCAAAATGGAGGGCAGTTAGTCTTGGACTTCCTGAAGGAAACTCCTTATATCCCTTCGTATATGCTGTGGAGAAGTGCTGTACTACAATGTGGTTCACCTTCGAGAAGTTAGGATGAAAATATGACAGCAGTAATTGCTTGGTGGGCATCATTTTAAATTTTTTCACTGACAGTACCATCGTTTTCTCATCCACTTCAGGTTTGGAATCGTTTATGAACTTTGTTGAAAATCACGCTGCCCTAAGGGCTATTATCGCCGTAGTCTATTAAGTCGCCGTAGTCTAGTAGGTAGTGTGTTGGCTTATTAGACGAAAAGACCAGGGTTCGAATCCCCGGTCAGACATCAAAAACGAAATATGAAAAAAAAATATTTCTTCGGCGGCTTCCTCTCAGCAGATTTCTGGCAAAAACTCTGAGAGTAAATAAAATTGCCATGAAAAGTTTCTCAAAAAAATCTGTCGTTCGGAGTCGACTTTAAACTGTAGGTCCCGCCACTCATGTATAAAATTAACACACACAACATAAGTGGTGTGAGAAGCTAGGCCGTAATCCTGACTGAAGGGTTGTAATGGCCAATTATGTATGTATGTAAGGGCTATTATGTCGGTATGGTTTAAATCACGGCTTGTGCGTGAGTGCAAAGAGTCCTTAAGGACCAGACCTCTGGACCAGATCGAATTTGTTCATGCTGGGTTGCGTGACAAAGCGGTATTCTCGGTAATGAGGCGGCAGATGCTCTCGCTAGATTAGGTTCACTTTGTGAGGGCGATTAGATAGTTGGTTCTAATCCACCAATCTGACACTTCTACGGCCTCCTCACAGGATGGGTCATGTAAGGTGTTGGGGGGATAGATCGGGATGTTACGTATCTATGTTTCTATGGCCTGCTATAGACAGTGATAGAACAGCACTCTTGCTGGGCTTTTGCGTCGTATGTGTCGCGCCTATTAAGGAACTCAGATTAAATTAATTTTTTAATTTCCTTACTATAAAAAACTTAAAAACCTTTTAAAATATGCATATATTGTCGTTATTACAATGTATTTAAAAAAAATCAAATGCTTGTTTCTCTTTAATGCAAATACAATTATTAATATATACAAAAAAAAAATATGTTTTAAACGATAGAACTTATCAAAATATTTCTAAATAAATTCTTAGTAAAAATAAAAAGCAAATACAAAAAAAAATAAAAATAAAAAATAAAATACGTTTTGCAATAAATTAAAAGGATATAAAAAAATGTTTCATTAATTTCCGTTGACTTTAAGGGAGGCAAATTCAGCACTTAATAGTTTCATAACGTCAGCATGTTTAAGATCATCGCGTTTAAACTTTTTATAATTATCCTTAACGAATTTAGCAAATCCAGTGGCCTCTCTAACCGGTGTAGGCATTATATTGCCATCCTTATCCTTTTTATTCATAAATATTTCAATTGCACCATGACAATAAGAGCAGCGTATATTTTCCACTTTTTTCGATTTCGAATGAGCATGAGATCTGCATACAAGAGTTAGAAGAGAATGAGAAAAATTTAAATTTAAAGAAATAAAGCAAAAAAAAACCCACTTGGCGGCACATAAAGTACATTTATAAGTATATTTGTACTCGATATCATATTGATGGCATACACCAATTTTAGGTAGTTCTGGAAATGTTGCATTAGCTCTGCGGGCCCATTCTTTCCACTTTGCACCATGACCACCTTCACCATTGAACACCCAGGTGGCAGCATGGCACAGTTCATGTATAAGAGTACAACGTAAACGATCGGCACTGGTTAATACTTTATCGCTCAATTCTACTGCACTTAATCGGATGCCCATTCTATTCATTGTTGAAAAAAATAATTTTTAAAAATGTTTTACCGCTCAATACCTTAATTGAAACATTACAGAGACTTACTTTTTCTTATTCAAACACCTGCCAGCAGTATTTGAAAGTTTTTTATTCCAACTAATGGGCACATTTAATTTATTATCGAACAGTTTTTCATTGTACAGATCGTAGAGTATCTTCGAAAGATCTTCCTTTTTAGTGCGATAATTATCACGGTAGTACAAGGCGTCTGGGTGGCAAAAGGCTTTACTAACAGTAACTAAAAATAATGTGAATTTAACACGAATCTCGTTTTAAGTAAAGAAAAGAAAATGTTTACCATCTAAGGACTTCAAGAAACTGTATTTAAAATCTGGTGTTAGGCAAAGATCTTGTAATGATTTCGCTGGTCCTTTGCTTTTAGTTGTTAACGGTGTTTTAAAGTTGTCATTAATTGTATTCGATTTGGAGGAACTGCCATTATTTTCCTTGTGATTTTTAATGCTTTTTGTAGAAAAGGGTGAAGCTTTTTCCCTTTTTTTGGGTGAAGGTGTTAATTGGAAAATGGGTTTTCCCGTTTTAACCGATTCCAATTGTTTGTTAATCAATGTCAATACTTTAGGACGTGCTTGACTATCAAACGGACAATTATCATAGTCTTCTAAGAGTTCCTCTTCTTTATTATTTAAATTACTATTGGGTTTAGCAACTTGCTCTTTAGGTGGCTCCTCTTTATCCGTTTTCACACTCTCATAATCCTCATCGCCAAATTGTGGCGTAAAAAGTTTTCTTTTAGTTTTCTTATTAGAAGAAGGCAATTTGGGTTTGTCTTCACGGCGACAGGTTTTCAAAATATCCTGCAGGTGTGTTGCAAAAGTTGCATCATGATTAGCCGGCGGACTTTCGGGTACTTCTTCCTGCACTTCAACTTCATCTTTGGTTAAATCCAAATAAATCAATTCAACCTCTTTTGATTTGTTTATTAATTTAGCCAAATTGTTACTTGTATTATTGCCACCTGCACGTTTCGTGGTATTATTTTTTCTGTTTCTTCGCCTGGGCTTTGGAGTATTTTCAAAATCTGAATCGCTAAAATCATCTTCAATTTCAGAAGCATTTTTACTCCACGATTGATCAGCATCTTCATCGTCAGAGGCATTGTCACCTTCAGAATTTGAATCATCATCAATTAGTTGGCGCCAACGTCCATTATCAACTCGACCCTTATTAGTAACCACCTTAGCCACTGGTGTCCTAAATGATGATTTACTTACAGGGGTCGGAGTAGCTTTAGCGACTTCAGCTTTTCTTGTTGCTGTAGTCCTGAGGTTACGAGGTGCGGTAAAGACTTGTTTGTTTTGCTGCGTAGGCATTTTTGGCGAGGTAACAAGTCTAGTTGAATTCAAATTGGTTTTCACAATATTACGACGAACTTTTTATAAAAAATTAAAAATAAATTTATTGTTTCCTAACAAACTGAATATTATGAAAAAGTATTACAGAGACATTTGTTTTAATAGATTGCTTTGGTAATCAGTATCTGGCGTTGCTTAAGTGGTATTTCAGTAGAGCTTGTCTGTTACAGTAACATGTACAAAATCTGAACTTTCCAATACCATATACAACACGAAATACCAATTACTTAAGCCATCTAAGGATTTCTCTTTACATTACTTTTTACTTACATATTGAAAAATCATCCAAAACACTTTCTTCCACTACCGATTTATTATCAGACTTTTGATCATTCAAGTTGTCAACATTATCTGGTATTTTAAACGAAGAAGTTTCTGGATTATTAGATTTCCTATCACCAGTTTGGCTAGTGCGTTTTAAAGTGCGTATAACTTCGGGCGTTTGCCATGATTTACCATAAAGTTGAGTCAAAAGTTTTTCAGCTTCAGTAAGGAATTTTTCATCTTCCACTACAATTTCAGGGGAATCTGGCGACTTATCGCAACATACTAAAGCAATTTCATCGCCAATCGTCCTCCTTTGCATTTGATTACAGGCTTTGGGTGAAACGTTCTCAGCAGAATTGGATGCTGAACTATGAAACGAACTTTCACATTCTTTGCCAATTTCTTTTTGCTCCTTTAAGTTATTTTCCTTTACGAGAGATTTCTCTTTTTTGTTTACACGTTTCTTTTGTTTCTTATGGATTTCATCATCTTCACTAGTTTCTGTGGAAGTAGTGCTAGGGATATGTATTTTTATGTTAATTTTCGCCGATATACTTATACTGGCCATAGACATCTTTAATTGGGACATTTGGCTCTCATTATTGTCTGAATCATTGGAGGAGGAATCTTCATTATTGTGAAAACTATTGGAAAGTTTTTTATTATCATCGGAATTTATTGTTCCTTTCTGTTGCCCTATACTTTCATCATCAGTTTCGGAAATGACTATAGAATCCTCTGGAGCTGTGATATCATGTTCTGCTGATGAATTTATAATAGATTCATGCTTAGGCTCGTTACTGTCTTTCGAGCTGGTCGGTGTTGAATGCAAAGATATTTGTGAACTTGGACGAACTTTTAACGATTTTTTCGGTGTCTTATAGTCGGGTGTATAGTCATATATTTCTGAAATTGCTTTGGCTATATCAGTTATTGTAGAATTTGCTAGGGTATCTTCGTTAGCCAATCTGCGGGGATTATTGTCTTTGGGAGTTTGACAGTCTTCCTGTACTTGGTTTAAACAATTTGAAGCTTCTTCATTAGTCAACCTATGAGGAGTAATATTGCCTTCATCTGATGCCAAAGACTGCATAGTATTTTCTTCCGTTTCAATATTGGCTAAACGCCGTGAATTGTTTTTATTTTCTGATGATGTAACTCTACGCAATTTGTTTTCAATTTTGGGTGTTTCAATTAATTCGGAAATGGAAAAGTCCAGATTACTTTCTGTCTTATCAAAGGCTGTTTTATAAAAATTCTTATTTTTGGCTTTAGAATTTCTCGGTGTATCCTTGAGGCCTCTTTCAAAAGCATTTTCAATAGTTCGATTGCTGTCTTTATTCTCTTTAAATTCTTCATCTTCATCGTCTGTTAATAGGTCTGCTCTGTCCATTAAACCTTCCAAAGCTTTCAAACGTGTGTCCCTATCTATTACCGGTTTGGGTGTAAGTTCTTCCTCTTCTCCATCGGCTGTCATTGATTCTGTATCTGCTGCTGCAATTTGTTTCGATTTATTCAATGATTCTTGTATTTTATCGATATCGTTATTGCTTATTAGTTGGTCTACGGTATCATTAACATCTAGTTGACCTTGTTCCATCATATTACGCCTTTCTATGGAAACATCTCTTAGGAAAGCAGCTACACGTTCGGCCTTATCATCGGTTAGTGATGGCAATAAAAGACCATCTGTTTGGGAATTAGATGGAAGGCTCGATGTAGCCATAATGTCTGGTTCTTGTTCATTACGGCTTTCTGATGTGTCTGATATAGTAATGGCTTCCTCCTCTTCATAGCTATCTTCTTCTCCATTGTCATCTGATTGTGTTGAGTTCGTCAAGTTAAGAGAAATGTTCTCCTGATTTAGTGCCTCCTTTACATTGATGGGTATATGACGTACAATAAGTATTTGATTTTCTGCACTAGTACTGGAGCGTTGACTTTCAGTGGATACCAGTTGATCATTTAAGTTGTCCGTAGAACCTGAAGAGAGAGATATGGGCCTTGGATCTACCACCAAAGACCCGATTTTTTGTGAAATAAATTCCAAATCATTTTCTAATTGTGTGGGATTGTCATGATCATTGGACACTTGCAATGCATCCATTGTAAGCTCTTGGTAGTTCTTCTCCTCTTTCTCTTCCGTTTCAGCACTTACACAATTAGAATGGTGTAGCTCTGTTTCTTGGGACACCTGCAAACGATCCATAGTCAAATCACCCTCTGTCTCTCTTGAATTTTGTTGCTCTGTTTCCTTGGAGGACTCACTGCGTAGCAATGGGTTCTTTCCCTCTGTCTCAGACATTTCAAATTGTTTGGTTAGGTCCCTACTGATGCTCTCCCGTTTCTCTTGCAGTTTCTGTAATTCATCCTGATACTCTGGATAATTTTGTTGTTGTAGTTGTTGCTCCTGTTGGTGTTTCTTTTTATTGGAAGACAAGGTTAGTTTAGCAAATCCTGATGCACAAAAGTATAGAGAAAATAGAACAAAATTAATGGAATTTTCCTTTTATCTATTTTTCTTCACCATTTTATTTACGAGTGAATATATGTACGTGTGTGTTCCAACTTACTTTCACTAATTGGCACTTTAACTTTGGTTGGATCAATGCTTTGTAATAAATTGTAACTGGGAATTGGTTCCATTATTATTTATTAAACATTTATTTTTGTTGAACAAATATTTTTATCACAAATAAACACTTTAACACAAATTGTCGCAAAATAATCCTTCTTCAAATTGAATTTCAAAGTCAAACACGCCGCGTTTTGATAAACAACATAACAAAGACGACCATTTTAACAATAACGCCGTTATATGCACGAAAACTCTTTAACATGTAGCACAGCTTAGGGGTTTTTTATTAGTAATGACAACTAAACACAGCAAAATCACTACAATAAGTGTTGCAATTAATAAGAACGTTATTTTGAAAATAAATTACAAATAATCAGAGACTTGTTATAGGTACAGGCTATTTAAAAGTTGCCCTAAAACAAATGGCTCCATTTCTAAATAAATATTTTAACTCGTAAAAAAAATTGATAAATGAATAGAAAATATAAGATAAATCAACAAAGTCTAGAAGTAAAAGCGTTCTTTCTACAGCAGTAGTATTTTGTAATTTAAATATGTTTTAATTTAAAATTAAAATTTTTAGTAACCAAATATTAAAAAATAAAATACAACTTAAGACAAAATAAATTGAAGTTTTAAAATTTTTATAGTTAAATTTTGTGTGATAACCCTTATTATAATTGTAATAACCGAAAATATTAGATCTGTCTCGGATAGCACGTACTATCGAACTGCTTGTATTTCAACACCCGTTCAAGCCAAGTCATCTTCTTAGTCTCCTACCCAAATAATGACCGAAAAATGTTTTGTAATCCTTGATACCATGGCCATCCATCGCACTAGGCCCGTTTCTCCTATGATTTTATTTTTTATTCGATTTACACAAATAGAGATCGGAGATGTCTGAGGAGGAGACGGTAGAGGTTAGATATGCGACCCTTCAAGAATAATTTTCCAAATTGAAAAAAGCAGAATGGAATGTAACAAACTATGGGCAGTCCAATATACCTGGTTTCTAAATTTCAAAACTGCTGTGTCCAGCAGTTAGCTACAGGAGAATCAGGGACAAGAGAACGGTTCGCATTCTAACAGAAATTTTAACGGGACCCTGCGCTATTGGCAGTGTTGCTGATAGGCTCGGTCTACCCCAGCAGGATTACTGCAGAATCTGGCATGATTTAAACAAAACAGAATCAGTACAAAACCTTTTATCCGAGTGCCATGTATTTTAGGACAGACGGCATCGGTTTTTTAGATGACATGATGTCACTGTTATAATACTCGCATGGTAATATGAAGAAAACAACCGTTTGCAAAGTATACAGCATCGCTGTTCAATCCAACAGAGTCATACGTAATAACAAATTATTCCTCAAGAATACCATTCGAAAAGAGGTTATCCTTCCACATACAGATAAAACCCAAACCATTACATAACAAGAACGACCTCGTAGACCGTGTAAGATATTGAAAATGTTTGCAGACAACAGCTTAGCTAATCTATTCGGAAAGTACTTAACGAGGAACATTTTTAACTCTTTACAGTAATAGAGTAAGTGTCTGATCCTTTCTTCTCCTTCCTTTTTCATGTCATTACAGCACCTAAAAAAGATGCAATATGTATGAAAAACGTTTCGTATGAACACTAATTAAACAGTCACCAGTAATCAGCCCAACCATAGCCACAGGACACACCTGTGACTTTGGGTCAAATCCAAAGCAAAGACGCAGGACATCTGGCCTATTAGCGGCTGAGTCTAATAACCTGCATGACCTTTATGCAGTCTCATTAAAAGATTTTCGAATATCCGAATATCATTTCCGTAATACCTTAGCCAGTTGATAGCTCTACAGATTGCGAAAACGGGTTTGGCCAACGCTGAATTTATCCATTAGCCAGAAGCTCATTTTTTATCATTTCCTCTGCTGTATAAATCCTATAATTCCCGAAATCGATTAAGATCCATTTTTGTAGTACTCAATTCGATGTGCTGCCCCTACGCTGACCAACTTATTCGATGAGTTCGATCAGTACAGGGACTGTGCTTACTACTCGTGGCATCACAGTGGGCAGCTATGCGAGCTCAAGTGAGCTTTGGTATTAAAGCTACCAACTTAACCTAAATCAAACCGATTTCTGTTGTTTACGGAATGAGTCTTTTGGAATTATTACCAAAAGCCTATATTACAGGTTTATGAATTACGATCTGATAGAGTAGAGAAGTGGTTATATGTCCTACTAGATCAGCATATTTTAACACAGTTCTTTAAACACATCGATTAAGTTAAGGCTCACAGCTTTGCCTTTCTGACGATTATGTACGTCTTGAATTAATTGTATTGATGGAATCATTTCAAGGAACCAAATGGGAAAGCTGTGTATCAGTCAGTATCTTCCTGTGGTATGCAAAAGGCTTATTATGTATTTCGAATCGAAAGAAACGTCTTTAAACAGTAAAGTATTGTATTTATGTTGGGGAACAACCCTATTTTTTTAATCAACATAATTGACATACAATTTTGGCAGTTACAGAACTTCAAATTTAAAAAAATTGATTTTCCTTTAGAAAATATATATTTTTTATAAGTTATTGGTGTTTTGTTTTAAAAATAATCTTGAAATAGTTTTAAAATAATTAAAAAAAAAAAACTTAAGAAAAACAAAAATGTCACAATATTCAGAAGGCCTAAATTATGTGCCAATATTGGCACAGAATCTAACACCACCGACAAGTAGCCGATCGCGTTTAAGTATGGGGAAGAAATCGTAAGTTTTGTTTACGACCAGAGGTACATAATTGTAAATAGCTGTTTAATTTTCTAGAGTTTGGACTTCTAGATCACAACGTTCGTTTGTATGCTATAACGGTAATTATGAGGGCGATATAACCATGTTTAAGGATCGAGGTTTCGAATTGGAACGCTTGAATTTAGTGGATACCGAAAGTGAGGATAACGATTTCGAAAAAGAAGTCTTGAATTTGCGTGCCAGAATGTTGGTTAAAAAACAGAAAGAGGATACTGTGTTGTGGCGTTTATTACAATTTCTATTGATAAACTTTCTCAAGCCGGATATGCAGGAGAAAGTAACGGAACGTTTAGAGCTAATTATGCAAAGTAGGGGTTATAGAAAATTCATCAAATGTTATCAGTGTTTGGCGTGTGTGTTAATGTATGTTTTGCATTTGTTTTTACGTGTGCTCATTAATCTGGCCTATGTGGGCCATATAATGTGGAAGAGACGTTTAATATTTCGTAATATGGTAAGAAGTCTGCTATGGTGGATGACATTGGCCAAGTGTACCGATTTGGCTTTGTTTGCTTTAGTCTTAATCTGTGTTCCTTTGGTATTCCTATTGGCTTTGATAGGCTTCATTATAGCTTTGTGTGGCTGTATCAAAGATGTAATACAACGTTGGAGTAGTGTTATCAAAGCTAAATTAAATTAATTCAAATGAATTCTCTTAAAATTACAAAGAGAACGTGGTGATTTGGTGTGTAATTTGGAAAAATAAATTCTCGAAAGTGGCGACAGTGGCGGCGGTGGCGATAATATGTTGTGATGGAATGAAAACCACAAAAATCAGAGTCAGTGGTAGACAAATAATGAATAACAATGCAAATATTTCCTGTTAATAATGAATATCATATTCATGGCATGATAATAATGATCAGTAACACAAAGTATCATCATAATGATACTAAAAGATACTGTCTACAGCATCATCATACTTTTGTTATTAATCATTATTAGCATTTCACTTAAATCTACAGTGTGTACGGCCAGTTCCAGCCAGTCAGTGTCCAGTTCAGTCCCTCCAATCCAGCTAATCTCTCCCACACAATAATAATAAAATGCGTTGAATTCAATTAAAAAAATCCACTCGCCGCATATATAAACTCAAGTACTTTGGCCACTCGTACGTAACCCCATTTTAAAATTTTTAAATTGGAATAAATGAAAAAAAAAATGAAATTATTTCAGTTTTGCTGGTTTTCTTTCGTTTTTTCATAATTTTTGTTTGGTCTGTTGTGATGGAATTTGTTAATGATATTAAAATATAACGCAGACAGATATTGTATATTTACTTAATAAATATAATACGTTTGCTTATTTTGTACATTTTATTTTTGTAATTATATTTTTATAATAAATAAAATAATAATTTTTTAAAGCTTTTTTTAACTCACCCACCTTGTACCTCTTTTCTGCAGCCAACAATGGATTCCCCTGTTAATTTTTCGCCGTAAAGTTCAATAAACTCTTCAAATAATTCTATGCCATAATTTGATTTGATTTTTGATTACGTTTTTAACTGTTGCAAAATGTTTATTGCGCTCATATTTGCTGATATTCTAAAAGAAAAAAAAAAAGAATTAAAAAAACTTGTTAATAAAAATTTAAACAAAAAATTCATTTGTGCTCTAAATTTTCAGCGAAATGCAGAATAAAATTAAAAGATTTTTAATATGAAAATTTGTATGGTTTTACAGTAATAAGCTTGGGAGGAAACTCTAGACGAATAACTCATGATTTGCGTTATTTTTTGTTTACGTTGACAACACTTTTAATAACCGTCCTGCATTTATTTCAAAAGGCTTTTACCTGATAAGGATGGAAATTGCATGATTTTACAGAAAGTGCAGGGGTGGGTTTTTTGACGGTTTAAGACAGTCATGCTATAACATGCTCTTTGATATAGAAATTTAGAATAAACAAACATAGAGTAGTCTGCAGAAATTTTCTAGTGTTGTTCCTACGCCTCACTGAAAATGTAAACGAAATAAAGCAGAAAACTGGCAACTGCTGACTATCTTTATAGAGTGAAGATTTAGGTTAGGTTAGGTCGAAGTAGTAGCTTTGATTGCCAAAAGTTCATTTGAACACGCCTAGCAGCTAGTTGGGACGCCACAGGTAAGCGATAAAAACGATTAAGCATCTGCAATTTAATCTCAAAATTTAGGCATTTCAACGATGTAGAACAGCATTATATTAAAGGTTTCCCACTATCGGTCATTATCGATGCAATCATATAACAATTTGGCAGGATTGTTTGGAATTAAACGAAGGTCCTTCCCAACAACAGTGCATCAAACGATAAGTTTCTCCGACAGCTCAAGGTAATTTTGTTAAAGAATAAAATTGTAGCGACCATGTTTTTCGAAATGCTTTCGGTAAAATTCATATTGTCTGCCTTGAAAAGGGCAAAATAGTCAATGAGGATTTGGTGCAAGTAAAGAAGAAAATAACGTATTTGAACCTTAACAATTCCAGAGTGTTCACGTATGTGATTTTTAATGACAAAAATCCATAAATTTGGCTACGTATTGCTTCCTCCTCCATGCTATTTATCAGACTTAACGCTGAATGAATATTTCTTGTATATAAACATAAAGAAATGGGTCGTGTATGTCTCTGCATTAATTTACAAAAGAAAAGGTGCTTGGTGGACGTAAATGGAATCAAATTCAAATGCACAAATTCACTTTCCACGTTCAGAAATTGCAACATACTTGTACAGCAAAAATGGATCATCAATCGATATCGTATTTAATATAGATTTTCTATAATTATTTCAATTTGAATTTTACAATTTTTTTTTTATTTCTTGTATTGTCATTGTTGTTATAAATTAATATCTAATTAGAATAGTGCCAAGGTTGTCATTTAAGACACTCGTTAAATAAAATTCGAGAAGAAACAAAATACAAAAAAAAAATTCTTTACATGCACTCGCTTACTTTTCTCCTCATAAATATCTGAAACCCTCTATCTTAAGTAGGATGAGCGCAATAGTAGTTGTAGTTGTGATTGTAGTTGTGGTTGCTTTTGTATTCTGATACAACAATTGCAGAATGTGATAATGTGGGTTTAAATTTTTGTTTTTGTATTTTCACATTGCACTTACACAGATATGACATGTGCTTATTGAAAGTATTTGGAAAGAAAAGTGATTACCAAGCTTTCATGCTTTTTAAATTCTAGCAAGGGGTATGAGAATATTCCGGAAAGAGAGGGAGGAGAAAGTATAGCACTAAGCTGTAATGTAGTCGTACTTGAGTGTGATTTAAATTTGTATAATTTAATCACAGTGAAAGAAACATTTTAAAGCGGCGATAGAATGTTTTTGTAAAATTTAGTTCCAGTGACCGGAAGAGAAGAGCAAGCCAAAGAAGACGTACAGTATTTTGGGTGAGAGTTGAAAGTGATGATTTTAAAAAATGTGAATTTTTTTTTTTAATGAAATGAAGCATTGCTCTCATAAAAAAATTCGCAACATTCATAGAAATTGTCATGGAAAGTTTTACAAAAATCTAACATTCAAAGTCGACTTTAAACTGTTGCTTCCGCCACTAATGGATGTAATTAACACAAACAACGTGAATGATGTGAGAATCTAGGTTGTAATCCTGACTAAAGGGTTGTAATGATCAATTAAGTAAGGCTCAACTTCCTACTTCTCATTTTCATTTTCAACTCAGTTTATATTTCTTTCAAATTGTTTTTATCAACGCTCGATACCTCTCGATAGGATGGAGTTCTATGAAGCCCTTTACATATGCGGAAAACGTCATTCTGCTGCTATAAAACACAGAAGGCAACAATCTATGGTTTGTTCACAACAGACATAATATGCAAAAAAATTAAAATTAACTTTCGTCTGTCGACTAATTGCCTGACGCCATAATTCTGTTTTCTCGATAAAAAAATCTGAAACGCATTTCATTTTAAGAGATGTACACAATTAATCAATAGAATATTTTTTTTAATATCTCAGTCATACACCCAAATGTGGATGGCATAATATAAGTATATATGGACTACATATGTACGTCCATACTATATATTTAAAAAAAATAATTAAATAAATTTTAAACATGCTACTTTATTTGTTATACTTTATTCGTGATTGTGACAAAAGTTTTAATTTCATATCACAGGCTTTATTTTGAAATGATAAATTATATGGAAGAATAAAAGAAAAATGAATGAAAAATACAATTTAATTAGATGGACAGACAGACAATTTGTATGTATGGATTTTTAATAGTAACTGTGAAACGAAAATTATAATTTTAATTATTAAAATGGGGATACAATTTAAGAAATTTCGTTTACTACACTCGTTGTTCATTTTATTAGAATGACATGTCAACCAACCTACCAACCAGCACTTAATTTTTCCTGGAAAATACTCAATTAATGTTAGATGCATACATACTTACATACATTATAGTACGTCTTGTGATTTTTATTTTAATTTCATTGTCAATGTCAAAGTCGACATGTGGTAATAGTTTAAATTATTCAATTAATTATTTACGAAAAGGTAAAGGATACACATACATGGTGTCACAAAATGTGTATTAATATTGAAAATAAGTCGTACAACAAGTTCCGTATAAATTCAGAAACGCACAAAAGCTTCTGTTCTATAAAAAACCAGTTTTTCTAATTCCTCGTAATGGTATTCTCTCTTTTACTTTCAATCCCATCCACTCTTTTTTCAAATAAAAGCAAATAAAAGTCCTTCGAAGATTGTGGTGAAAAGTCGAGACCCAGTATTCTCTGCTAACAAGCACAACAGACAATCGTCTGCCTACACGAAGTACGAATCTATTCTCTAGAACAAGTGGCGATTGGTGATGAAATGTGGACGGCGACATAAAGCGACAATAACAGTAACTTGGCAATTGGCCAAGAACCAGACAAGAAATTCGATGTATGAATCCTAAATCCTGATTAATTTCAACAACTTCCATGTCATAATTCCGATGCCGAATAAAATCCATATCGATAATGTTCATAAACTAGTGGACTCATGAGAACACTCTTTCGATTTAAAAAAAAAAAATTAACGCATAAGTTAACCTTATGCATCCATTTTCCATCTTCGAGTTGCGAGAAAACCGACTTCGTAAACAGATATTGATTGAAGACTTATTGCAACTTTAACTCACTTCAACTTCAGCACTGAGATTGGACTGAAAAATAAGTTTCTATCTTAAAATCTTTGTTGAATATTATGAATATCATAATTGTGCAATGTATGACAATGCGGCTAGAGGACAGTCAATCATCTCATCCACATTAGTTCTGCAATATTGCAAGTACCCTCCCTCTGATAATGAAGTTGGATCTTCCTGTTGAAAAAGTATGGAATTTTCGATAATATTCCAATGCCATGAAATCCATACACCAGTTACTTTTGAATGATACAAGCATTTCTTCAGATATCCATTGCGTTCACAGATCAGGACGTACATTGAAGTGAGGTTCGTTAGGGATCTAACCGCCGTCTAGGTGTCCGAGTATATTAAGAAATTTTCTGGGAAAAACATTACACAGATTTTATTAAGGTGGAAGACACTCCAGCAGTCAATATAAAAGTCTAATCAATATAAAAGTCTAATCAGACAGTACTTTGGAGTCTTCGGTATATATCATCTCAGGAGAACCATCGGGAATCTCCCGATTTGAAATAGCATAATATCAGATCTTCCTATCGTAAAAATAATATGGTGGTATATATAGTCTACTTGGATGTGTCTGTGGCTTCCCAGAATTAGAGTATGTCCATAGTCCAGGTTGGGCCAGAATTTAAGCTTTATTAGCCACTAGCAGCTTAACATTCAGCTCTGTGATCAATTGAGTATAACAGATAATGCCTCAGTTGGAGTTGAACAAAGTGACCTGGTGATCGGGACACTTGCCTGCGCACTTTGTCTAACAGCCTGCAGAGATATTCACCAAAAATGAACATCATGCAGCAAGGTTGGCTCTACCATAATTCGCTAGACCCCGGACATGATGTCAGTTGATATGAGCTCACGGACGTTTTAGAGATTTAAAGCTTCATAGTTTTTATCCTCTTCATTATGTTATCCCTATATGACAGTTTGGATGGCTTATTTAATTGGTCATTACAACCCTTTAGCATGGATTATAACCTAGTTTATGCCATCGCCTATGTTGCGTGTGTCAATATCATCCATGTGTGGCGGGACCTACAATTTCAAGTCAACTCCAAGTGACAGAGTTTTGAGAAACTTTTCGTGATGATTTCATTGACTGTCAGAGTTTTTGGAGGAAATATTTTTCATATTTTTTCGTTTTCCATTTCCCAATACCTACTAGAATACGGCGACTCAAGTGTAAAATAACTTCCTAAACTATTTTTATCTCTTGAATAAGAATAGTTAAACATCAATAAGGTAGGGACTCTTTCTTCTATTCCTCAGTGAATGTTTTATCTTATAAAGGGCTCCTATCGTTATCAAGACTACAGTGACGACATTGCGTTACCGATACCCGGTAGAAATTTGAATAACTAGTGCTAAAAAAAAACTAATCAAATTAAATTTTTATAATGCTCGCAATAATGAAAACGATTAAATTTTAATAACTTTTATAATAAGACTGAAGAAATAAATTTGCCCTACACTACTGCATTACCATTCATGCATACATTTTAATCAGTTTTGTTCTTCAACCATTTATTATTATTATTCATTGCAATAAAATGCCTCATTGCAATTTGTCTCTATAAATTCTGTATTAAAATGTAAGTAAGAAAAAAAAATGAATTGAAAAACATTTTTTCTTGTTTTCTCTTTTGAGCTTGAAGACAAGATTACATAGTATTTCAGAAAATATAATTACAAAACAACAAACATATACATAGTATAACTACACAACTGTAACTACTACTGAATGAAGAGAGACAGAGAGAGAGAGAGAGAGAGAAATTACATACAATATTTATTTTAATTTACGTTCTTATCATTAAGGAAACTTAAACGATAAGAAAATTTAAACGCTCTTTGGACTGGATTTTCTATGTAAAATTCTCGAGAATTTAGAGAGAAAAAAAACACTCGTTGAGGCGTTTTACTTTATTTTTGTATACGCATAAAAAAACCAAAATTTTTATTTTATTTCAAATGCCTTTCTTAAAGTAGATAATAAACCATACGGGAAAAAAGTATTTTAAGTATTTGAACAAGTAAAAATAGATACACAAGACTTCTGTTTTTCTATTTGAAAATCACATTTTTAAGTGACCATGGAAATGTCAGCAGCGGCATAAGTGAACATTCATAGAAGCTACAGCGCATAAGACAATTCCCCTTATCACAATGTAAAACAGAATATTTCATTCCCTTGGAATTTTATACAAAAGTAGACTAGAATTTGGAAAAATGTGAACAAATTCCAAAGTAAGATTATCGTATATGGAATTGGTTTGAAGATTTTCTTTTTGATTAATTAAACTTTAACAGTGCCAAGTTTTTTTTTGAAGTAAGCAACTCCCATATTCTTCACAAATTTCATCTTCTTGGTGCTCTGGAAAAACCTATACATACATACATGCACAATTAGCCATTACAACCATTTAGTCAGGGCAATAATCTAGCTTCACCCACCACCCATGTCTAAGAGTGCCGGAGCCCTACAGTTCAAAGTAGACTCAAAACGACAGATTTAAAAAACTTTTCATGGCAATTTGATTTACTCTCAGAATTTTTACCAGAAGACTGCTGAGAGTCACTGAAAAAAAATTTTTATTTTATTTCGTTTTTTGTTTGAGGTGTCTGACCGCGGATTTGAACCACTCCGGCAATTTCTAGAAGACAAATGTAGTCAACTATATTCGAGTTATCTGAATGAAAGATCTTTTGAAGCTGTTTTTATGTCCATCTTCGCTTAATCCGAGAAAACTGGGATAGTTTCACAATATACAGACGTCTATGGAAGACGACTATATCTCAAATGGTTTCTCAAAGTTCATAAAACGCAAATATATAATTGTAAGACCTCTCAAGAGTGGCTATAATATAATCCATCAGGCCACCAATCTTTTTGAGACCCTGTATTGCTTCGGCTAATACTTTTCCAATATAAACATCCAGCGTTTTCGCTTTCTCTGCAAGAATAATCTTTCAGCTCTATTGGGAAACAGAGACGGGAGTTCTGGTATACCTTTTCTTATGATTCCGGCTTCATTTTTAAAACTAATCTCTTAACCCTGTTAGGATACAGACACGCAAGCTTTGGTGTACTGGTGTAATTGGATGTAATTTTACTAAAAAATAGTCGAGTTTTTATGTTTTAAAGACAATATAGTTGAAGTTACTATATATACTATACCCAATAGTTTTTGTAGAAATCCTCGTAGACCATAGCACATTATGAGACATTATGATAACACAAAGAGTTGTTCAACAATCCTCGTCTAGATTAATGTTAATTACCACTCAGGGGTAATTGGGTAGGATGCTAGACACTTAGCGTGGTTTTGTAAGTTCGATTCCCACCAAAGTCTCTGGTGTGTTACACTAAACCGATCATAAAGTCGAATTTTTTACAACAAATCAAATATATCGACCAAATTGTAGAGTACAAAACCACATCAAATTTTATATTAAATGGATTTAAAAAAAAATTACAAAAATCGACCACAAAATATTGAATTTTGTTTAGTATAGTCAAACCAAATAAAAGGAAAAAAATAAACAAATTTAGCCAGGCGTTTTATATGCGGAAAACATTTTCCATTTCATTAGAATTTTATTAAATTTGTTTATAATTAATTTATTGCTATTGTAGCTGTCAAGATACACATTAGTTTAGAATGAATGGGATTTATTATGTTTTATCTTCACTACACTACACTGTCTGCTACTGCCATAAATTGCCATTTTATTTCACTTGCAATGACTCATACAGCGTGTATTGTGAGTTTAGAAATCATTATTAAACAGTGAAAGATTTTTGCACAAAAAAAAAATAATAACTTTTCTCCCCTAATCTGTATTTCAACTTTGATCTCTTAATCAATTCAAATTTAAAATTAGATTTTACTTAGAATACGGAACCGCATTTAGGTTATTAAATAATTAATAAATAAAAATATGATTTAATAAAAAAAAAATTAAAAACAAAATTATCGACATACTTCTGTGGAAGTAAAAGTGTTTTCAATTCAATTCTTACCATATAAAACAGTTGTTTTTTTATTTATTTATAAATAAATAATAAAAAGTAAACAAAAGAACAACAACAGTAAAAATAAAATGTTTAATTCATAAAGGCAAAAAACAAAAACAGAAAAAAAGTTTGTTTAATTAAACAATTAAAATTAGTCACTCAAATTAATTTTAGAAATTCAAAAATGAACAAAGAAAGTTTTATTAACTTAGAATACAAAAAAAAAAGTTAGGGAAACAACAGTGATTTACAGACAATTATATTTTTATGTTCTAAACAATTTACAAGTTCCAGATCTGTCTTTATTGCGGTAAATTCTCTGTACATATGCTTGGCATATTATTATTATTATTTTTTATTTTTGTTATTTATTCTCCCTTTCACTTTCTCTTATTTACCATATGATATCTATTGTGTATTCTTTTATCAATAGATCTGCTTTATTCTCGTATTTTTTGCCTCCAAAAACTACCCGCATCACAAGCATCAATCAAAAACAAATCGGAAAACAGAGTTGCCATTACGAATTTATATCAGATATTTATCAGATAGAAAGTTCCAAGGTAAAAAGAATGGCTTTGGACGTATTATTTATATAAAGTGTAGTGAACAGAAAATTATAACTCTTCCGGTACATACACGGTTTTAGGAATCATCATATTGTCCTGTATTGCATTGTCAAACAAAATGGTGTCAAAACAAGCTTGTTTGATTTCTTAATTTAGTTAAATTTGAAAAGACCTCGAAAAAAACATCAGCGAAGGGAATTTTTAATAGTTCATCTTATATTAAGGCAAATAAATCGCAAGCTAGGCGATTGAAAAGCTGAATAGTGTTCGGGCGGTCTATGGTATGTCGGTGAATACGATAGATCAGCTGTTTTGAAGGCACTGACTAAGAAGTATATTAGCTTCATGCTGCAAAAAGTTCCTCACTAACCTTCTGAACAGAAACCAGGAGCTATTGTATTGAGTTCTGAGTCGGCAAGAAAACGAGTAGTGACAGAAGCGAACCTAATGGATGAGTCGAATCTCCTGGGCTACTTCTTTGGCCTGATCAATCCGAAAGAAAGGAGGCGACATAGGGAAGATCGTAGAACCTCTAAGTTTATATGACCCAGGTAAGACCACCAAAAACAGTATGTGGGATAGGAGTACTCCTTCTTTCTGCGTGGTTTGTAGTAACATGGGAGAGCCAGTGTTTTAAGGAGTGAACAGAACTTGCAATTCTTGATGTGGTTTCTACAGTGGAGTTGGGGAATTAGCCTCTGCTAGAATTTCTGGTATTAAGATTAATCTTTGGCATTGCCTGGCAAATATGGGATACTTAGTTTCCCTTTTTATTTTAGGAGTTTCATCTGCGTTTCGAACCTAATCTAATTTTGTGATTCTGAAACTGTGTGTTAAACTGGTAATGATATACAGAACTCTGTGCTCTGGAAGAACTAGTAAAGGAACTGCAGCTCGATACTCTTTTTTTCAAGTAATGTTGACGCACGTATCCCAAACGAATTTTCATTCATTTCATTCAATTTTTATGCAGTGATTTTCTGTTGGATCACTGAACTCGCACTGATTTATCAAAAAAAAGTACCTTTTTTAAGTGCTAATGCACTTGAAGTATTAATAGAGGCATATGGTAAGATTAAAAGTGATGCAGGATCTTTAACGAGGTTTGAGCAAATGCAACAACTGCATAAAAAGTTTAAAGAAATGAATCACACTAACAACAAACACTGATGTCATATCGATTAGCTTATGTCATGCAATTATTTCGGAAATTTTGATATACAAAATGAGCGCTGAATAAATAAAATTAAAATATAAATTAAATTAAGATATGGTCTTATAAATAAACATATGAACGGGTTAACTTCGATACACAGAGAATTTCAAAAAAAAAAAAAAAAAAAAAAAAAAAAAAAAAAAAACTGTGATCAACTTAACATTTTTCTTGGGTTTTGCCGTTGAAGTGTTACATGCAATCCGTTCCATCTTAAAGTGGTTGCAAAAGTGTGCCTTCTTCTTTATATGAAATTAAATTCACCAAATGGAATGCCGGTCAACTGGACGCCAGATACAGAGTGCTGCTGCTGCAAACGGATGCAATCATCAATATTAAAAGATGATCGGGTGTAAGTAGAAATGAGACGGTAATCGATACGGCCTTAATACTTAATCAATTGTTCTAGGAGGATTTCAGCATCCTAATCGGAGAGATGTTAGTTAGGCTTCAACTGCTTACATCTTTGGCAAGAACAGGTTATAAAATTTTTAATACAACCTAAAAAGCGATCATTTTTATTGGAATAAATACTTTATTGAGATAGTTTTATGTAAAAGCCAATGTACACTTCATGCGAACTAATTATTGTCTGTAAAGGTCTCCTGTAGTAGTTTGATTCGGTTTTAGCAGGTCGCATCCCTCTGATCTCCCACCAAATACAGAGCATTGCCTTGGCGCAATGGATATTCTGCTTAGCCGTAGATTTTTATTGTTGCTCGCACTACACATATGATTTCTTGCATTTAGGGTTGCCATAATGATTCCATTTTTCTTCGACAGTAAGGATTCTATGCAAAAATGATTTCTATATATATCGATCGATTGCGTCTTGTGTCTAACACGAATCTTGGTCAGGTAATGTTACCAATTTCCACTCGATACACAATGTTCTTGATATAGCGTATTCAACGTATAATACCAGAAGCAAACAATGACTTTCACGTGCAGTTTCCTTCGAAAAAAATGTGGTTCAACAAAACTTTCTTCAATTGTTTAAAAAATGTTAACCAATTTCGACAACTCAATAATCGCTCTTTCAAATGACGTATACATCATGGATATAAAACAAGGCATAAGCAAGTGGTGCTATCTAACGTAAAAGACCGATTTCTATGTTATACTACCAATAACCAACATGTATGAGAAGTGCCACGCTCTCAAAATATATAATGCCTACTGTTTCTCTGGATTATAAGTAATATGTTGAGATAATTTCATGAAAACCTGTCCAACGGTTCAAAAATCCCATAAAAAAATCAAAAATGTGATTCAGTACTACAAAATAATGTTAATTTGGCAACCCCTGACATACAAGTATTTAATGGCAACCAGCATATGAATGTAAATAGAAAATAATTTTAATCATAATGGCAATTGAATATGTAAATACATACGAATAGACACGTACCAATACATACATTCTATATAATTTAGTGTAGGTAGGTAGGCAAATTAGCATTTATTTGTGTGTGTATTTATGCTATTTACTAAAAGCCATTTGACCAAATTCTGTGTACTCATATTTACTTTGTAAGAAAATTCATTGACAACAATCAGCAGTCATGCAATTACAAACAAGAAACAAAAACAACCATAAATTCAACTGCGACCACGACGACGACTATAATAAAAAAATTATTTTAAATTGAAAATCTTTACAAGAAAAGAAGAAAACTTAATGAATTATTAAACACGTTAGACCACGTGTGTTTGGGTGGATATGTATGTGGCGAAACCAGTCATCGCATCTTTAAACTATTTCCGCTCTAAAATCGACATTATGAGAGTAAAAATCACTGCCCGCCAACAATTATTGATTATTAATTACCAGCAGCTATCGAAGTGATTTGCAACGATAGGTGATAATGACGTTTTACAATGTCAGTTTACAATAACAAAAATGGGAATAAAAGATTCTGGCACGTACTCATTACTTATGATTAATTCATCTAAGCTTTTAAGTTCATGTGTACTTACAATTACACCGTTTCCAAATGAGATTAAAAAAATTAAAAAGGAATAGACCTTTGGGTATTATATACCCGACTATCAATGGAACCAGTATATCCGAAATGCCACGAATACACACATGATGTCTATCGGGAGTAAAAATAATGACAGGAATAGAAAATACTTTTAGTTCGGACGACTAGTTCAGCTGACTGAAAGTTTTTCCTAGCGTTGTTGGAAAGATTTTCGGAAGCTGAATATTTGATCCGAGAAGCCGGTAACTTCTTCTAAAACAGAATTGTGTTTTATGACATTAAAAAAAGTTGTAGCATTTTTGTATCAGAGCTCAGTTGTAGTATTCCATGAAATGATGGCTCAGAACAAACCGACAAGTACAGGTTAACTGATAGTCAACACACAGACCACGACTCTCCTAAATTAGCTGAAAACCAACTGAAAAGTTTAATTAATTTGATGTCAAGAAGTCTGCGTTGGACTTCTGAAATGGACTTCACTCCCATCTTCACCGACCGTTTAAGGGCCACGACAGAAATCTTTTGCAGGTTAATGCTGTACTTAATGCATATGCCTGCCCATTACGAAGAGACTTATAAGAACCGAATCACAGATCTTCTAACGAGTACCCCACCTATTGCCTTGACGAAAAACCAAAGCCGATGAATATCTTTAGGAAGAAACTTTTAACTAGGCCATGTCATATATAGCTGACTTCACTTTTGCTCCAGGCAACGGTGTACATTTTCCAATACAACAGATGTGTTACCATCAGAACAGAAAAAAAAATAAATGTCAGTACAAAAAGAAGGAAAGAAGAAAAAAAAAAAAGAAAATTCATATGAATATGAACTATAATCGGTGAGTAATAGAAATGAAATACAAATTCCAACAAATTACAACAAGGTATTGCTAAACCCATACACTAACAAAAAATATTTGCATTCATACATTGTAAAATGCAGCAGTTGCTAGGCAAACGCAAAGTCATTAAATGCAGCAACGCCTAATACTCATTTTCCATGTCTGATTCTAATAAAGATTTCATGTCTATTTGTTAAACCAGCTAGAAATGAGACAAAAGACTGGCAAAAAAAAAAATAAATAAAAATGAAAAAAGAAAAAATAAAACATTTAACTGATGATGACAATGACTTTTCCCATAATATTTTAGACACAAGAGTTATACAAATAAACTGTGAAGTTCCAATGTCTCTTTTAATCAAACCACTGGCAGTTAGATGTGCGTGGGTAAGAAGTTCCCAGCAGACTTTACAGAGTC
Organism: Sarcophaga bullata; assembly: GCA_005959815.1. NCBI lineage: Eukaryota > Metazoa > Arthropoda > Insecta > Diptera > Sarcophagidae > Sarcophaga > Sarcophaga bullata. The sequence goes on from QOCX01000154.1 coordinate 312,444, forward strand.
AGAGGAGAGTAAATAGTTTGTTTTTACAAAAGAAATATTGATTTTTTCATTCTACTGTGTTTTTATCTTTTTATGCTGAGGTTTCAGAATTCTCAGCATAAAATATGCAAAAATGAATGCTAAAGAGGCTTTTAAAAAGTGTGAGAAGTTAGCTAAGAAAACTCTTTTTTACAATGAATTTTATGTTAACGGAGGGTGTCAAGTTAACATAGTTGCAAAATTTGGAAAAGTGAAGAAAGAAAATTTTAAATAATCCAGAAAATAGAGATAAATTGGAGAAAAAGTGAAAGGAAGACGAAAAATATCAAATTATCGACCAAACAAATGCAAGTGATCGACCAAAAATGGCAAGTCATAGACTAAAAAATACAAATCATTAAACCAAAAAATTTCAAATCATTGTCCAAAAAAATGTAAGTGATCAGCCAGAAAAATGCAAGTCATCGATATTAAAAAATTTATGTAATCGATTAAAAAATGCAAGCCGTCGACAAAAAAAAAAAAAAAAAATTCAAGTCTCGACCAAAAAATGCAAGCTTCATATAAAGCACTTATTTTTGCTCAGTTGAGAAAAAGAATTAGGGTCGTCGCCTATAGCTCCTGTTTCAAGTAACGCCTGAGCGTAAGTAAACCTGTTCTGGAATCCTTGATACAATAGCAATATGTGTGTAAAATGGGTCACATGGTATGACAACGATGTGATGACAAAGCCAGTAATGATATAACACCGTGTATCTGATAAGACAATATTTCATTATGAGCTTTTACCATCTGATTAAACGATTAATTCCAATCCCTACTGTCTACCATTTACGAGATTGAAGCAAAGAATTCATTTAAAATAATCAGCATTGGTCAAAATATAAGTGTTCTGTTCATCATGACAACACCAAGACGACGCACAACATTGATGATTTAGCAACCTTTTAACCTTGGGAATTTCAAGTATGTCTATTATATTAGCTAGGAACTGGAATTTTCATATTATCATTTGTGTTTTGATCTCTGGTGTAAATTGAAATTTCGCAAAGGCGCAAAAATAAAAGCCTTAACCCTAAAATGGCACAAAAAGACACAAACTTCAAATTTAAATGAACCTTTAAAAAGATCACTGTTTAGATATTGATGATTATATGATGACCAGTATATGTGTGCCATATTCAAGTATTTAAAATTCTTTCAGTTCTACTTTAATTGCAAGCATATGGGCAGTTTGGCCGCTTATTATTTATGCCGACTACTCTTACAATATTTTGTACATTCTCATGAGATGAATTTGTATGTATACATACATACATTAAATTATTAAATTCTATAATTCGTATTTTATTTATTTACATAAGTGTGTACATGTATGTATACGCTGTTTCTAAATAATATATTTTGTGTATCATTTTAAGTAACGTCATCATTTTTATAATTTCTACTCAAATTTTTTTTGTTTATTTTCTTGTCATTCCTTTAAAAATTTTGAATTTCAAATTTCATTGTTTTGGTTTTATTTATTTGTTATTCCAAACACATTTGTTATAAAACAAAAAATAAAACATAAAATACTTTTACTTGCTTACTTTTATCGAAATGTGATAATAAAAAATTTGGTTTTTAAGGAAATTTGCAAACAATAAAAAAAAACATTTAAATTGTGATATTTTCTAGAATTTTTGAAGAGGTTGATATTGAACTTGGGCTTGTATGTAATAGAACAAATTTTTTAAAATTTTTAAATTAAATTTAAAAACAATGAAATAACTGTACATGATAAATATTGAAAATTGAAAAAATTATTGTTCTTCTACTCTTTGTTCTTGGTTCAGTAGTTGAAATGGCTCATAATTAAATTATTCACCACGCACTACTTCAGTGTAATTGATATCAAAATAAAAACAAACAAAAAGAAAAAAGAACTAAATTTACAACAATTATTAAAGATATGAATCAGAGTTGGCAAGTTTCAATTATTATTTTAAATTGAAAGCTGTTTATGAATTTAACAATATAAGAGATCAGATGTTGTTTATTATTTACGTCTCAACACAGTCGGCTTTCAGTCCAGCTACGCAATACTGCTGTTCATTTGTTCAATAAATATGTTCTCCTCTTCATTGTAGTACCCTTCGTCTAAAGATTGTGCATGTCTTTGCTCATAAGACAACTCATGCGTCTATTGTCGAAATAGAGTTACAGCTGTCTGGCTATCCAGCAATCACTCCTAGCAGTCGATCTACTGCCTACTTTCTCTTCCAAGTCCAATGATATCCACAAGGTTTTGCCACAGCCATGGAAAATCATTTGTCTTTAAATTTCCATTCATGTTCCTCGAACTGTATTGAAAGTTCCCCAGTGCGTCTTTCATACCCTTTTTGAGGAGGTCGTAGTCGATTAAAGGGCATTAATATCCGGTTGGCTATCCATATTTCATTGCATACATTCCAAAGACATGAACTGCTACTTAGAACATTATAAGGTATGTACATCGCCATTTCAACCGATTTTCTTGAAGTTAACAGAGTTCGTTCTCCAGTCTTCACGATCATTAACAATCGACCTGATAGACAACTACTCTTAGTGACATCGAACTGCAGTTGTCATAGATGATTCCCTATCCAATCCACTAAATAATATTGTTCCCACCGGTAATCCTGCCTAATCCAGTGCTTGCTAAATCTGTGTCAGATATTATACGATTTTGTTGCTATTCTTTAAGGGTTAAGAAATTCAAATTGGTTTTAATGCGTATGGAGCCACCTGTACTCTGATTTATGGAGTTCCTAATAGAGGAATTTAAGCAATAAATAGCTTCTGGGCATAACACACTATGCTTATGTGATGGTTGTACCCTTCGAATTTCATTAATATTGCAAAGTTTTCGACCTCTAGACCATATTTGCCATCATCATTTTAGTTAGAGTATCGAAAATCTCTTCGTTATATTAATCGCCTAACGCACACTTCTTGTTGTTTTTATCTAAGAAAGGCTCTAAAATGTAACGTATTGCATTGCTGGTGACGATTTCTGTGTCAGGTTGAAGTCAAGCAACCAAAAAATTCTTCGAAAAGTTCTTATAGTTACCCTACACTGAGCAACACAATGGGCCATCGAATGAACTTGCCAGTGAACGGTAAGCTACCCCCTAACCTAGTCTCTAATAGCTTTTAATCTTGCCTATATAATCTGAAACCTGATATATGTTGTAAACACATATATATAACTCAAGTTTCAGATTACAAAAAAAAAAAAAAAAAAAAATACCAAACAACTGTCAGCTGTAAATAATATCGATCAATAAACAGAAACACTGTACAATACACTGTAGTCAACACTGTACATCATATATCGATCACGTAGAGTAACTTTTTTAGTTTAAAACTTCCACACACTGCTATGATGAAAACAAAGTTATCAATTACAAAACAAGAAAACAAATCCAAAGTCACTGGTTAAAGCAGTGATTGTTATTTGTGATTTTACATACAAAAGGGGAATTCACACAAATAATATTGTTGGCATTTGGTTGATAACGTTAAAACGCCTAATAGGCATATAGTAAGCCAATGGTTTTCATATAAAATTACTGGCATAAATACACGTTTCTACTATGGGTTGCGGGACAGAATGGGCGTGGTAAGAGCAAAAACAAAAAAAAAATAAAACAAAATGTACAAAGAATGCACTTTTAATGAACGTGTTCAAAAATGGTTTAATGTTTTTTATAATTATTTATTCAGCTTTTTCTGGACTGTTTTGGTTAAATGACTCAATACTTATATGGCAGTTTATAATTTCTTTGTTTTTGTTTTGAAAATTAAGTGCGTTGCTGTAAACAACATCAGGTACTTGTTAATAATGTTTAAACTGTAAATAATAATTAAATTATTAATTAAAAATTTTATTACGGATTTAATTGTTTCTTTTTTCCTTTGCAAAGAATTATGAATGAACAAAAATAAGAAAAATAAACCACAATAATAAAACTGCCTGCGAGACAATTAATGCACGTAAGACATTGCGATAAAAATTTAACCGCAATAATTACTTAAAAACTCAACCAATCAACAGCGCCTGGCTCTCATATAATTATTGTAGAGGCCCGTAGTTAAGCTTTCTTCAATGAAAAGTAAATAAAAGTTGCCTCTTACGGTCCAAGATTTAATTTGGATTTGTTTATACTTTAAGCTGATACTTTTAATTTGTTTTTCTTTATCAACACCATGTTTATTTTTACTTAAAACAAAGATACTTTAGTTCTTTATTATAAAAAAAAAATTTTAAAAAAAAATTAATATTATGCTTTAAAAAATATTTTAAAATCAGTATGACGAATATCTACATACAATCCAAGCTTTTTTATTCCATTCTTTGTTCTCGAGCTTTGCAAGGCAAATATTATTATTAAATTATTATTAAATACGCATCACCATTTCCATGGAATATATATCGGAACAGTAAAAGATTATTGTAATAACAAAAACATTGTAATACAAGACATGTAAGTAACAGAGCTGGAAAGTCTAAGTTTAAACATTTTAGTATCTTTTAATTAAAAAATCATAGGTTTATTGGAAATTCCTACAAAGAAAGAAAAAAGCTTAACGGTATGGTTCGTAAAATCTGTACCCATTTTAATTCATTCATTTTCCTCCCCTCGTTTAAAAAACTTGGTGAGTCTGTGTCATGACCAATTAATCGATTAGTAAAGAGATAAATAATAAATATATTAAGTTGCTCTTCTCGAACAACTTCTTCGTACAATACATTAGTACCTCATGGAATGTCTAGAAAGGTGGGATAGTTTAACAATCAAAAAATGGAACTTTACGAGGTAAAAATAGTGGTCATGATAGACCTACTGTGAAAGGAATTGAAAAAATTATAAAGAAATTTGAACAGACAGAAATTGAAACAGATGTGTTCGAGCTTGTGCTTTATCGCTATATGCGCACTGACAAATATATCACGAATAATCCGAAATTGAAAACTAATCGGCATAGTACATAGTACTTACATAAATGGTCATTACAACACTTCAGTCGGGATTACGACCTAGTTTTTCACAACACTTACTAGTTAGTGAGTGGCGGGACTTACAAGAGCTAAAGCAATAGGCTTGCAAAGTTGATTGCCAATCAAAAATTTCTCATTTCTCTCTAGGTGTTTACGTCAACAAGCAAAATTTTCACATACGGTAAAAGTGCTAGAAGATCGTATTTTTTTTTTTTTTTTTTTTTTTTTTTTTTTAAACGGAATCTTGAATAACGGTTACGACCAATTCAGAGTACTATAGCCACATGATTAGCAAATTCTTGGTCTCGAATTGAAGCTGTTGAACTAGACGGTGTAGGATTTCAAGAACATGATGCTGCGAGCCATGCAACATGACCAATTTTGGTTTTCTTGCATCAAAAGTTTCCACAACGATTAATTTTTTGAAGGCACGTCAAATTGCGTTTCATTCATAATGACAAAAGTTAAGCATCATAATGAAATAAAATAATAAAAACTTTATGCTTTTTTCTTAACAGTTTTCTGTTTGGCATAAATTTTCTTGAAAACAATTTTTTTTTGTAAAAACATTTTTAACAAAGATCAGAAATTTGCTTCAAAGCAATCGCCTATAATTGTAACAAGTAAAACCTCAATACACATGCAAACAAAACATGTCAATGACAAGAAGTGTTAAAAACAACAACAATAATAGCAAAAGCTATTATAATGAAAACGGAGCAAGAGAAACACGTAAAAAAGGTAAACAGAATCAAAAAATGAAAGAATGTGGTTAGAATGAACAAAATAAAAACAAAATGAAACAACGACAACAACAATAATCCAAAAAAGAAAAATATAAATGCAAACCTGTTAAGAGAAAAATCAGAGAGTATTTATATGAGTTCACCATCCATCGTTAATGCTAATGTTGGTTGTGTGTTTTTGTTTTAATGGCTGTGGATGGATAACATTAACAGCGAAGACAAAAAAATATTCTCTTGTTTGCTTTTTTAATTAAGGAAAGTAGTTTAATAAACGTTTTAAATTGTTAAATTTGTTTTGTTTTCCATTCTTTCTTTCTTTTTTGGGTTTTAGAAGAAGAAAATTAACCATAAGCTAAAGTAGGTTAAATTTGTAAAACGTTGACGATATAAAAGAAGACATAGACGGACAAATAAATTTAAAAGTAAATTGGCAACTTAAAACAACACACACTAAATGATATTAATAAAACAAAGGAATTAAAAAAAAATATGTAAAGAATTGCGACAGTTTTAAAACTCACCTTGAATGAATGATTTTTTCGTTTTTGTTTGATGTTTTCGTTTTTAGTTGAATGATTTTACTTTAAAATGTATTTTTATAAATATTAAATATGATAGCAAAAACAAAACGTCTCTTTAAAACTGGAAACACACTGAACACATGAATTGTTGATATTATTAGAGAAATAGAAGGAGAGAGAGAGAGAGAGAGAGAGCGTAAGAAACAGATATAAATTACAGGTTTTGTATATAAAAAACCTATTGCAAAAATTAAACAATCAATAATTTTGTAAGCAATGCAAAAAAGAAAAACAAAAATAAAATAAATAAATATACACTGGCTGCACAAAATTAAAACAACAGTTATATTATTATTTCCTCTTCTTATTTTAATCAATAAATTGTCTTTAAATTGTACACTGTTTTTGTTGTTGCTTATGGATGATTACAGCATCATTATTATTATTATGATATTCTTATAAGAGGTTTTCTACGCTCTATCTCTTTCATTCTCATCTAACACTCTTTATTACAAAAACAAACACACACTTCTACATGCACATACACTGTTGTTGTAAAGATGGTGTACGGAATTCATTTTTAATATGAAAAAAAAATTCGCAAAAGAAACACCAAAAATTAAATAAAATTTGGTCATATACAACTTAAAATACGAAAGAAATTTGCAAAAATTTCCATCACTTTCATAAATATTAATAGAATGGTGAAATTTTTGTTGTTTTTATTCTTTTTTCTGCATTTTCTAAGACCATAAAATTTAACAATTAACCAATGAAAAATTCCAGAAACCAACAACAAATACCGTTAGCAAACGCACTTACAAAAATTTTAATCACTATTTGTTCGCACTTCTTTTAATTTATTGCGTTTAAGCATATTTTGTATCCATTTTTATTCTTTTATTCACTTTAAATTCATTGCGTAGTTGTTGTATGCGATTGAAATTAATTAAATTTATTTATTACTTTAATCAACACTTAATAAAACACCATCCGATCTATCTTCCGCCAGCTTTCTCTCTCGTCAACAATTCTCGAAGAACTGACTGCGGCGAACAGTCATATAAAGCGAATATATAAATTCATACTAGAGTTACCTAACCTTTAAAAATATTGTAGAATAGGGAAGTTAACGAAAATTAAAGAATTAACATAAAAATCAAAAATTTCATAAAAATCAAATATTAATTTTAAATATAAATTTTTTATTTAAAATAATAATTAGTTGAATAACGATCTACAATTAGAAAAATGTATTTTAACTCTGCTGTCTGT
>QOCX01000154.1:319997-402761 GCA_005959815.1 Sarcophaga bullata
GTCATACTGAAGTCCATACTAAAAATCCAAAGAACAAAGTAAATTAATTCATTTATCATGAGCTAAAAGTATATTTAGGATTATACGTAAATGAAGTAAATAAATATATTAAATATTTAATACATATTTTAAAAAAGTTTTAAGCGATTATAACGGCATTCACGAATTATTTGTTTCTATTTGTAGCCGTTTTACAGCAGAACATGATATGGCAACTTGATATTCATCATTTTTCGAAGACAGGGTGTTTCACAAATTCACTTTACAATTCATTCTTCTCAGTAATAAACAAATAAATAATAAACAAAATAAAAATAAAAAATTTGTAAGTAACTAACAATAACTAAATTTATTGACATCATACAATATTTATTTAGATCGTACAAAATTTCTTTAAATTAATTAAGCAATTTAGGCAGAGGTATATGTGAAAGGACAATATATTTATATTTCTTTATTAGTATTATTCATTTTTTATTTTGAACTTTTTTTTATTAAACTATATTTTTCTCTTTTCATCCCCTATTAATAATTATATCCACAAACTTTGTCTTTGAATAAGTTTAAAATAGTAAATAAAATAGTTCAAAAATGTAATTACAAAATATTTTAATTTTCAGTTTTAAGCATTGTTTTATAATTATTTTTTTTAAATTCTAAATAGAATTTACTGTGACAATGGCAGCACTACGCCACCATGCAGAGTAAAATGTAGTACCGACATTTCAATAATCCAATGGCTACGCCAATGACGGTGAAAATTACTTATTTTAGACAAACACCTATTCATAACTCATAGTACAGTAATCCATGGTAACACAGTACTTCATTCGAATAACAGTAATATGGTCACTTTGAACGACTTTACTGAATTTCAATTTTACTCATCACACCGGGTATATTCCTTTCAAACATTCACCAGGTTGGAAATTCACTACTAAAAGTGTTAGGTATTTTGGGATCCGTCCGCCAAATCCCACCAAATTCCAACAATGTTTTTTGTCCCAAACAATCACCTACCCCACCACAACAAACCGATACAATTACTCACCGACGGCTCACACCAGGACAATAAATTCATAAATTCACCTCCACACGCAAATTCCATGCTCTTAAACTGCAACAGGTTTTAATTTTCATTTATTAAAATCGAATACAAAAAAGTATGTGTGAATTAAATTCAAGCGATTATTCTTTAAACGAACAAACGCATTTTTCCATTTACCAGTGCTGTCAAGAAAAAAATTTTGTAATCAGCTCCTGAAAAATAATCACTACAACATGATATAATATTCAAATTAAAATATATAGTTTTTTTTTCAAAATTAAATTATGTTTAGTATACAATAATTAATTAAATTACATTTTTTAAGAAAAAACAAAAAACGACCAAAACCTGATAATCTACAATTTGGTTAGAAATAAAGTGAAACAGCAACTCTGGTAATAAAAGCTCTAGTAAGGAACAGCTGATGCATTAAATCATGTGCGGTTATAAAGTCGACTGGTAAAACGTGTTGTGTTAATTTTTCTTTCTTATTAAAAGTGAATTTCATAAGTTCAAAATTGTATTAAAAATTGAGTGAAAAAGTTTATTTTTATAATAACAACGGGCAGCTATAAATGAATTCGATTTTTGTTAAGAAAAATTCAAAGAATTTTTGTGCTTCTTTTTGAAAAGAAAACGTGACCTAAAATGGCGTGTTAACGGTATATGAAGAACAACAACAACAATAGGAATTTCTTACGTATAGACACAAAAGTGGGCTCGTCTCTGTCGTCAATAAAAGTTGAATAGATTAATAATATAAAAAAACAGCAGTGAAACACATCAACTACAACTACAATAAATAAATAAATTTAAGCAAAAATAGTGAAACTTGTTATTGAGTCTGCTTTGTACGTTTCTGTTTTCAGTTTGCTTTTTTTTCTTAAGTGAAATAAAATATCCATAATATTTCAAGAGACGCATTTTATTATTTAAAAGCAATAAAATTTATTAAATTAAACGAACAAATAATAAGTAAACACCAAATTTAATAAACTTTTCCTTAATACGCAAAAAAAAACCAACGTCATTGCCAAAGCCGTCTACCTACGTAAACAATAAAAGGTGAGTGTACCCTCCATTGCTATTTTTAGTTCCCTTGCTTGTATTTACGACTACCCACCCGCCTTGTGTCTGCGTTTTTTGTCTGCTTTTATTTGTGAAATGTTTTCATTTAACTTTGCTTTTGTTAAAGTAATTTTTTAAAGATGTCATTTGGAATAAAATTTTATTTCAAGGTCATTATGAATTTTCTCTTTAAAAATCAATTTTTAGTTTCATAGTTTTACTATTGCTGGTTAGCAGACATTGAGCCAAAATCCTTGTTTGCATTTATGGTTCGATTTTTGTAAACAAAAGTAATCGATGTAATCATCTTTAAAGTGTTACCATATTAGCAAAATTTGTAAAATATTTTTTTAAATTCCTTTTCGTTATTTATTTTAACAGTAAAGAAAATTTATTAAAATTTATTTAGAAAGTTTGTAGAATATTGAATTCATATTATTTTTTATTAAAAAAGGTCATTGAACAAATATTTGTTTATATGATAATTATATTTGAGGTTGTTTTTGTTGTAACTTTTTGCATTGTTCCAATAAATCTTGGGTATAAAATTAAAAAATAATCCATTTTGAAATTTTGATTAGTAAGGGTAAAGTGTTTATCTGGTTTACCTCAGCTAAAAAGTTGTACCGTGCTATGTATCCTTGCTGGCATATTTGGTCCGAAACAGGTACAGCGTCCCACTGAATACAGTTCAAAGCTGAGAAAAATTTATCCTAGCCTGCCTTGAATAATATCTCTCTGTTAAGCCTTCCGTAGAAAATTTATGACGTTCTTTTTGGTCGGTTATTATTAATCCTTACTAACCTTATTAATATTCGAAAGGGAATCACATTTTTTCACAGTCAATGTTATATTTCCTGGTGTAAGGGTTCCACACTGGTTATCTGCCAGAGTATCCTGAAATATTCACTGTATTCAATTCCTAGTTTGATGTGAAGAGCAGTTTGTTCGTCGCCAACATCATTGGACTGTATTTCTTCAGGAATATAAAGATCGTAAAATTAAAGCCAATGGAGCATGATGTCTTACGATAATTATTGGCTTTCTTTCTAAAACGAAAGAATAACACTTGGTTGACATATACTTAGCTTCATCAAGAAGGTTATGTGTGCCATACGGCTTGCGATACCATAAACCTATGAAAGGCGAATTAACTGAGCAATTATTCTCATGTTTTGGTACAGTTCACTGGTCTTCAAGTTCATGATATTTTAACCCGCTAGACTATTTTGTGTAGGGACTAGTATATTCTCTCGTGTACAGGGACAAACTAGCCATAATTTATATTCCGTTACAGTTGGAATTGGTGATGTGCGAAATGCTTAATAAAGTAAGCTCAGCTCACGCTGCTAACAAAATTTGTGTATGTTCTTTCTACTTTCAAAACTACACATACTAGGAGAAGGGAGAACTCTACTTTTATGGTTTAAAAAAATTGAAACTATTGGCTTTTTAGTTATTCTAGGCGTTTTTTTCATAGCTTCCTTTGCATTCACAGTATTTTTTTTATCTTATGAAACAGTCTGGTAACTTTTATTACAAAAATTGTTCTCTATTTTACTTGAACAACCAATCAACGAACGCCTACGCGAGGGCTCGTCTACAATAACAACGCAATAGTAAAACAACGTGCTGTGCTCTTTTCTTTACAACAAGTATAGTGGTGGAACCCAGCATATTTTTCTCTCTTTGGGGTTGTGAAGAAGGATGTGATAAGAATAAACAAAATTTGAGCAGCAGTCGTGAATTCTAGGTTGGGGTAGTACACAGAGAGATGACAGTAGGGGAGAGAGTGAAGGATGCAAATAGAAAAAAAAGAAAGGTTATGTTTACATTATTAGGTAATAAAAAGCTTTTTTATTTTGTTGGTAAAATATTGTTGTTGCTTTTATATTGTTTACATACGTATATTCTTATTGTTTTGATTTTGTAAACACACACTGTAATAAAAAGGCAGACACTAATTTAATATATTTATTTTTTTTCAATTTGTTTTGTTGTTAATCTTTAAAATTATTTTATTCTACTTTTTAAATTTTGCAAAAGTAGAAAAAACAGGCAAAAATAAAAACTGAAGAGTATTAATAAAATAGAAAAATATGCACAATTTACGTAATTAATTGCTTAATATTGCCATGTTGATAAACACAAGTTATAATAATAATTATTTATTATTATTTGTTCTTCTCTTAGCCCTTTACCCTTCTCTTATACTCTTATATTCGTTTTTTTATATTTTTATTGTTTTGTATTGACATTAGATGTTTGTAATCTTTAATCACATTGTATTCTAAAGAATTTGCAATAGAAAGGGAATTACGTACGTGTGTTGATTTGTGTGGGTTTGTGCTTCCTTCAGACGAACGTTATTTTTCTAATTTCCCACTCATCCGTTTTTTAGTTGCCATTAACACTCTGTAGAGTCAACAGCTACAGTTATTTACGCTTTCAAAGGTGCTTTTACAAAGAGGAGAAAAAGCCCCGTAAATATAATAATAATGGGTGAGTGAGTGTAATAAACGGTTTTGGCGCCTAAAACATTTTGAAGAAAATTGTGTTTAAAAAAAAAATAGTGCTAAAATAAATAGTGATAAAATATTCTGTTGTGATCGCAAAATTTAAAATGAGTAGAATGTTAATTAAAAAATAATAATAACTAGAGTTATTATTATAATTGCAGTTCAAGTTCAAATAATGGCAGCTGAGATAAATTATTCAAAAAATTTATGACTTTTTATCTGATTTGATGTAATCTGAAACGTTCGGTAAAAAGTAGTCTAGCTGTGATTTCGATGAAACTTTGGATTCATTATACTGCCTTTGGATTTGTTGAAGTTATCGATCCTTTTGTCATATGTTTTGGACATTTTACGTGTTATCTCGACAATAATTTGAAAAAGATTGGCTTTAAAATGTTTTAAATGTCTTTGACTCCAAATGCGTCAAATCACTTAGTCTTGGAAGTCAAATAAGGTAAGGAAGAAATAGCTCTTCCTAGAAACTTCACAAGAAATAAAGCCTAGTTGGGCGTGTTGTGTAGAACATAGAACCCTCTTTAACTTCAGGCACAAAGACGGTATCTTATAGCAAGGGTCAACAGTCATCTTTTTGGTGTGAAATCCAATTTACGCCATTTTATTTGTAATGACCGTCATCGCTGACGAAAATTTCGTTCGAAAAATCATCATTGAAAGGTTGTGCCTCTAGTGCGTTCTCAGCATTGCGAATGGTCAATCAGCTTAAACTGTTCCGTATGTTAAATTACATGTGAATGCAAATCCGAATGCATAATGGCCTAGAACGCTGTAGAGTCGACGAATTTCAATTATTCGGCAGATTTTCTCTTACAAAAGCTAATCTCGGTGGTTGCTATCTACATTTACAGTTTCATTGACTTGTGTGTAAAAACCTCCGGAACCAAAACAAATTCGATATATGGCGTGGATAATTGCAACACCATGAAATTTCTTCTTAAGCATATACCGATAACGTTAAGGCTACCGTTTATTACCGTTTACAAATCAGTCATCACCTGCGCGTCAGAATTAAGCGTTTCAAAAATTTTACTTTTGGCGGAAGTAGCAGCAACACATGTAATGTGAACTGTGCTAACCTGGCTTTAATTCAACCAGTTGAGCGCAAAGATGTCGAACAAAATGTGTATTTGAACTTCTTAAATCCTTTAATTTTCTACAATAACAATGTATTTTTCTTTTGCTACAACTTATAACGCTATGAATCCCCATGCTTTTAACCGTAATTGACTACTGCGACCTTTTTGTGATAATCCCTTTATCAAGTGCACATCGATTGCAATTTATTATCGTATTGAGTGTTTTAGCTTTCAACATAAAGCATTTTTTGAACCGGTTATTACTGGTATCGACTTCTTGGAAAAAATTTCCTTATCAGTATGCGACTACATCCCTATCATTATCAAATATTGAATTCTCCGTCAAAATATTTACTTAAGACAGGTACTTTGTTCGCGAAATATTCAGAGCCAGACATTATCTCTGACATTTTTTAATCAAATAAGACATTAGGTACACAATGTTTTTGTATTTATTGTAAATTAAGCAATTATAAAACAATAATATGGTAAATAAATACCAACCAACCAACCAATCAGACAGGCAGATAGAGAGACATCCATGGGAAAATAAAATTTATTGATAATCAACGTTCTCTTTTACAAAAGAATGCAAAAGTTTCTTGTGTACATTTGTCTGCAATATGAGAGTGAGAATATTTCGTTTTGTTTTCAGTATTGTAAATTACTAAATGCTCTATGTATTACTTAATAAGTATAATTTAAATGTACTTACTTAGAAAACGTTTAAAATACTGGTTTTTTAAATTGACACAAAAAGTTGTTGGTGTTTAGGGCAACCAAAAAATGTGTAAATAAAGTTTTCTAATTGAAAACTTAAAAAAATTTTTTAACAGCATTGCAACACACTTTGCTAATTTAAGTTTTGTGTGCAACATATAAGGTGATCTTCCTCGTTATGTGCTTTGAATGTGAAGAGCGAGGAGTAATTAGAACAGCTTATACCATTTTAAACATTTTTTTGCTCTAATAGACTCAACATATGTTTTTTTTTTTTTCAAATATTTTGGAGCACGAAATATGATTTTCGCTTTCAGTCTATAAAATAAACATCGAGCAAGAAATATTCTGCTTTGGCCAAAGCCAAAGCCCTATCAAAGTATTCCTTACTTAGGACCTGTAACACCTAATACAATATCATGGAATTTAGTACGTTTACAACTCTTGGCTACGTTTCTCAACCATCCTAAGCTTTGAATTATTATGATTTTTTTTACAAATCACCTTTAGCCAGATACGTTTTGTTCAGTTATTAATGAAGAAGGTTTTTATCTCCCTATCCTTTGGAAATAGTAAAGTTCGTTTGCTCAAAAAGCTTGTAAAGCGCAAGTATGATTTCATTCGAATTGTCTATTGTACAAGCCTGGTTATTCTCCAGAGACACTAGATATTCTTGGAGGAAAAATGGTCTCCTTGAAATCGCCGTAGTCTAATAGGCAGAGGGTTGACTTATTAGAGCCCGTGGTTTAAACCCCAATTCAGACACTTCGAATATTCATAAGTAATTATAGTCTACCCTGGGAACAGTATACTGGTCTATTAGTTTAAAAGTCTTGGGTTCAATTCCCACCAGAGACTATCGTCTTTTACAGTACATACATCGAGCATATGCTCTTAGTTGCCTAGGTCGCAGTAAATAAGATCTTAATTTTTAATTATTTTGTATTGTAATTTATAAATTATTAAATAAATAAGTTATTAAAGGCACAAACCTAGTGTGAAAAATATGCATAACGTTATGTAGTACTGTACAATCACACTTTTTTATATATATTTTGGTTACCCTGCTTCAAATATTTTTAAAATTAAACAGCCAACGTAGAGAAATTTTATTTTATTGCACTTGTCGAATAGCTGAATAACAGCGCCATTACGAATATAACACGTGTGGGGGAAATACCCGATTCTTAAGTAAAATACCGAATAAAATGATTTCAATTCTGCTACTGTACTTTGAAGTGTGAAACAAATGAAAAGCAAAAAGGAAAAAAAATAAATAAAATTAAAAATAAAAGTTTAAACTGACTGTTCATTGTTTATTATTATTTACACTTGTTTTGATTTTGTCTCTTTCTCTTATTTCTTTCTTTGGTTTTTTTTTTTGCATCTAATTACCGGTTTGTTCGTTTTTTTTTTATTTTCTATTTTTGTTAATTTTTTTTAAATTTTTTTTTTATTTTTTCGAAATACTTTTTTATTTGTTTGCAAAATATTAATAGAACGTGTCTTTTAAGTCTTGTGATTAACAAATTCGCGCAATTGTTTTGTGTGCAAATTGTTTTCAATACGTCTTTAGCAATACATACGAACCGATTGTATATTTATTTGAACAAAACACACACCCACTTTTTACAAAGTCTAAAGAGCATTTTCTCTACACCAGAAATTAGTTTAGCAGGTGTTGCGAAGTCAACTATTGTTTACAGTTTGTTTTTGGGAATACATAAGAAATTAAAGAAATTTAGGAATTGAAATTAAGAATTATAGGACAGTGTTCAGTATTATTGCTACTAAGTGACCAAAGTGCTTAGCAAATTTTGTTTTGCATATATCTACAGAGGGACAGTTATATGTGTTCTCTATACGAGTAGCCCATTTTCTTATCTTTCCTTTGTAAACAAGTAAAGTTTGTTTAACATATTTTGGAGAGGAGCGCAAATATTCAATATCCCCATGTTAAAGAGCCCATATGAGGTTGAATCTTTAGTCATCTTCTCCAGAGACACCCTTCATATTTTACTTTAGCAGTCATAGATGTGAGATCTAATGGTCGATTTACATACTTAACTTGATGGCTAATTACAATCCAGGATTAAAACCTACACCACTTATGTTGTGTTTGTCAATTTTATCCATGAGTGGCATAACCTACAATATAACCTCGACCCTGAGCTAAGATTTAAGAAACTGTTAAAAGGAAGTCGCCAAAAGAAATATTATTTTCATATTTCGATTTTGTTCAATATATCTGCGCTGTAGTTTGAACCACTGCAATGTCCGTTTTTTTCGTTTACTCCTCTTGAAACAATATGGCCTTCAAAGCATTTTTCCATCTTATTCGGTTGACTACTGTAGTTCCTGTAAGTTTCCTTTGGTTGTTATTTTCCTTTGTTTCCGTTTCGTTAATCTATTGTTGTTCCAGCTAAGCAGGTGATTGATCTGTTGTTACAGGTCTTAGGATAATGGTGTACCCCTCTATCGTTCTCCGCTTTACTGTTGGTTAATATGAGAATATCTCCACGATATACTGTGTTACTGGATTCATCCTGCGCTTGTGTTTACAGGGAATGGTTTTAAATATTTGCGACAGTTCACATACTATAAACATATGCAATTAAATATCACTGGAAAATGTTAGTTGAAGTAAAAGTTTAAATTTAGAATTTTTTATACAACAAATGCTTAGGGTAAGCCCCTATCATTCAGTGTATTGTTGTTTTCTTAATTTTGAAACAGCCCTCGTAAGTTCATAGATTATTTAGTACTCTTAAAATAGAAACCTTTTCTTTTGCGTTTTACTTTCGTTTCATTGATTAAATTTTAGATTTGATTGTTACTGATGGATGACATGTTTGCATGTCTTCCATGTATACTGTACATATGCCCATACAGATAAAATACTTAATTGTTCAATCAAATAATATTGTTTAGATGTGTGTGTTCATATGTACATGTTATGACATAAATAATAATAATATTGTATTGTATTATATTTTGTTATCTGGGTGGGCTGGGTCTTTTTCTAATCATCAACCTGTTGCTCAATTTCTATTTCTAATGCTTATCAATTTGATTGCTTTTCTATTTTCTTTTTTGCAATATTTTGCAACAATTAAATATTATTACAGTTTCTCGTTTCTATTGACTCCTGCATAGAACCACCGCGGTACATGTCATGTACACAAATAACTGGAATAATCTGAAGTATTTGTATATGATATTGTCTTTGAAATATTTATTCTAGAACTCCGTTGCTCAATAGAACAAGTAAAATTACAAATCGCCTCTTATTTTTCTTTGTTATCTTCATTTCGTTGTTAGCGTCGTTTTATCACAGTCCAAAAAAATAAATCGATGTCGCTTTCAATTGTTCCGTTTGTTTTAGGACAAAATATTTCCTATTTTTTGTTTTTTCTTTTTTTACTGATATAAACATTTCATATTACACTTGATATGATATGTTATTAATATAAGCAATATACGTAAATGAAAAAGTAGAATAAAAAATATGTTTTTTGAAGATTTGTTACGTTTCAAAGAGTTTAAGTAGGGGACAAATATTCTTGGCATGGGGTAATAGTAATTTCTTATAATGATATTGTTCAGTATTTCATAGGAAGTCAAAGTTACTGGCTTTGTCGCAGTTTTTATTTGTATTTTGATTTAAAAAATATTTTAAAATAACCAAAAAGGTGAAGTCAATTAAAAATTCTGGCAGGAAACGCAAAAAAAAAATGTTACTGTAGCCTAGCGAATTCATCAATGCACTAAACACTAGAGGAGATCCAATTTTGTTGCCAACGCGAGGGCATGTATCGTATTATTAGGCTCAACTAGCTCGACTTGGATAAAAAGAGTAAATTTAGTGTCTTCTCTCGTTGAATCGCATAGTCTATCTTCTCAATTTTGTTTTCATATGCCATTGTCTTATTTGGAAACATGCCGACAAACACGCTATTCCTTCGCATGATATATTGTGGAGAAAATCAGAGGAACAAATCTCAAGCTTTTACCTTGAAACAGCGGAAGCTTTTTTATAACATCCTGTATTGTCCACTATTTTGTAGTTGCCGGTATAGACCTCATTAACCGATCAAAAACACTCGGAACTGCCATATGTGTCTGTGTGTATGTGTGTCATGGCAGCTTTTTCGTAAAGCATTCTTTCGTACATGGACTTCGTTATTGTAATCGGCTTGCAGATCTCCTCTGCCATTCGTGATATGCAGAAGAGGAGGATTGTTTACTGACAGGATTCGCCTTTAATTTGATGTTCGTATTGGACATGTGAAAACTACAGTTTCTCTTTATTAAGCTCTTAGCGACATTTTGATGAGACTGAAGCGGAAACTTCTTGTAAGTCGTCTCTCAATATAAGTTTGACTTGTAACGACTTGTCTTGAGGTTTAGTAGGCGTGTATCTGTAATGGGGGAAAGTACACAGCCAGTTGCAAGTCAGTCTGCCTGTGGACATACGGATATGAATCTTGACTGACTGTTTACAATTAAATTACATCTAGAGAAGGTGACATTACAGTGTAACCATTGTTACGTTGGTAGATTGATAACTTTCAATCCCTAATCCAGTCATAGTGCTTTACCTCTACAGTATGCTGTCATCGGATATCTTTCCTGGTATATGGCGCTCTATTACATCCTAGTTTGAGAGCATTGTACCATAAAGTCTACATCCCAAAAAAAAAATTTAAACACGAATATACGAAGATAGCTTTTCCCTTACTCAATATTTGCCGTATTTTTGTTTTATTGAACGAAGCAAAAAAAGAAAGATCTGTTGTCGCATTTAATTTATTTCTTTTCAAAGAGAGCAACTGGTACCGATACCGATATATCGACTCACTGACTGAATAACTGAGTCTACTTTTTTGAGTTTTACTTGCTTTCAATTTCGTTGGATGATAACACTACTCAGCCATCGGTTTCTTGTTACTCAATATTTTCAGTATTGAAAACAAACTCTTGTTGTTTTTGGGTCCACAATATTTTTTTTGAATTGTTTTCACTGCCGGTTTTACTCCAGATACTCAATGACTCTTAAACAGCACGGACGTGTTGGTGTCTGAATTTTAAAAGAAAGAAAAAGAAAAAAATTTTGCGAAAAAAAATTTACAAAAAAAACTAACAGTGAAGTAAACAACAGAAAATAAAACAAATAACAGCGTGTAGAGAGACAATATTTTTGCATTAAAATTGTTTACATATTTAAAATTTTTGTTTTTATTATCAAAAAAAAAAGGTGTGTGCGTGAGTGTAAGTGGATTAGTGAAATAAAATATTTGCACAAAAAAAAAAAAAACAGAAAAATAAAACACAACAACTTAAAATTGCATTCATAATTAAAAGAGTTTAAAAGTTGGCGTCTTTAAAGCCCATACGTCGTCTATAGAGTTGCTTTGGATTACGAACAATAATTATCATTCATTATAAAAGAGCCACTTTAAATTGGTTTAATAAAGTTAGTATTTGTGTATTCGTTTGTTTGTTTGTTAAGCTATGTAAATATGTTTGAAAAAACTACATGGGCTTAAAAGTCGTCTTTGGGTTCATAGGAGCTACAAGTATAAACAAAAATTGAAAAGCTGTCTCTTTTTAGTTTTAGTTTAGTTTTTTACGTTTCTGTTGTCTTGCAAATACGTTGTACTAACTTTTCTCTGAAGTCGATGAGTTTATTAAGTAGTACGTTGGTCTTATTAAACGAGAACCTGAGGTTCCAAACCCAGCTCAGACATCTCGAACAAGACGAAATACGAAAAAAATGTCTCTTCTGGCAAAAATTCCGAGAGTAAATAAAATTGTCATGCTCAAAATTCTGTTGTTTGGAGTCAAAATTGAAAATGTACGTTTTGCCACCAATAGAAGAAACGAAATGGGTGGTGTGAGAAACTAACTTGTAATCCTAACTAAAGCGTTGTAATAATCAATTAAGTAAATAAGGTTTTCTGTCGAACCGCTTGTGTTTGTTCGAACACAGCTGAGATGGCAAGAGGATAGCGCATCTATAAACGCAGGTTAAATTGACGCCTATTTGTTGTATTTATTTTCATAATTTTTGTTTTTGGTACATGACACATATTTTAAGTGTGCATTTTGCTATTTCATCTGCAACATTTCATACTTTGAGCCAACAGATGTACATATATCGTCGTTTAGTCGTCTGAACCTCTGAGTTCAGATGTAGATTTCTTAATAATTTCATCTATATGAAGTCCCCATAGTCTAGTAGGTTGTTCGTTGGCTTATTGGACGTAAGGGCACGGTTCAAACTTCCAGTCAGATATCTCCAACAAAACGAAACTTCCATCAAAACGGCGATTTTCTCTCAGCAGATTTCTGGTAAAAACTCTGGGAGTAAATATAATTGCCATAAAAGTTTCTCAAAAATCTATCGTTCGGAGTCGACTTTAATTTGTAGATCCCGCCACTTATGTATAAAATTAACACACACAACCTAACTGGTGTCAAAAGCTAGGTGTAATCCTCAGTAAAGGGTTGTAATGATCCATTATGCATGTATAGCTTCTTTGAATAGAGGGTAGACTTGTAGTACGCCAAGTTATTGGTTAAATAATGATGCCTTCATGCGAAATGCGCTAAGTGGCGTGTTAAGCCTCTATATATAGAACCATTTTCTATGGTACTCATTTGTCTTGGCGGGCCTTCCTTCAAATATTCTCTCGAAGTCTATAAGGAAGTTTCATAAGAGTGATCTTTACTTTTATAATTGTTCACTAATTGCCCTTATGTGCCCATGTGTTGTTGAGTTGTAGTCCAGCCTGTTCATTAAGAATACATTTAATACCGATTGTTCTTTTTTTCTTCCTTTGTCCACTCTATCTAGCTTATAGTACCATGACTTCCCAATTTAATTCATTTGGAAGGATTACAATATTTTGTTATGAGAACAGAAAAGAATTTTAGCTGTCGTTGGGTATATATTTGTTTCATTTCACTGATTATGTAATTTGAAACTTAAACCCTTCCAACGTCCAAAACTTGGCTTAAGTGAGGGGTATATTAATATATCCGCATGCTTTAGCGATTGTTTTTCTAATTTTTAACACTCCCTCGTAATTTTTAATTTCTTTGCTTTAAATTTCGAACTTTGTCCGAAAAAGTGTTGAATTTTTTTTCTAAAATTTTATCAACGCACATGCATATGTACATATGTACATATGTAGTACATACCCCTATATGGCATAATTTGGTATGGTGTTTGGTATCAAACGACCGTCCTCCTTTTTTTTTTTTTTTAATGTTTATTGATATTTTTGTGATAAGCTTTTTTGAATTTTGAGTTTCAGATTGCTTATGTATAATAAATATTTATAGGCGGTGCAGCATATGTAGAAGTACTATCGGTATCTAAATAGGTATGTTCGGTTTTTTTTTCTTTTCTTTTACTCAAGATTAAGATCCATTATGTTCCAAAGTCACTTCCGATAAGGGTTCGATAATTATTAATGGTGATTATTAATAGTTTGTGTTTTATGAGGGGTCTTATCAAATTTAATTCCTTAATAACTACAATTTTAAAATACATTTTATTTGAATTTTTAAAAATATGAACAACTTCTACCAAATTTCATTGTATGCCCTGTAATAATGTTTAAAATATTGATTTAGTCGATGATATTTGCGACGCCGATTTTTTTTTTTTTTGATTCTCTTTTGATGCAACTTCCAAAATTTAATATTTTGTTTCAATTGTCAAATGCGAGGTCAGAAATGTCATCGTATAAATCGAACGAAATAAATATCGAATATCTGTATACCAGCAAATATCGAAATTAACTTTTATCCGTCACTGTTTTCTTATTTTGTTTCAATCATTTTCTGACAGTATTGTTGAATTATTTTTATGCGAAAAAGATAATAAGTTTGAGTCATTCTTATTGCGACATTTTAACAAATGTTATCTACAATATTTAATAAAATACTTATACATTATACGTTAACAACTAGGTTTGCCAATTACTTGAAGGTATAATTGTAATCAAATAAATATCGAATAAAGATTATCAAGATTATTGAAGATACACCATTTTGTTTTAAATTTGTATTCGTTTTATTCAAAAACTTCAATGTAACATAAATATGCTCAATATTAGCCGAGCGTCCTCGAACAAGCTTCACATATTGTCTTCTCATTTTATTTTATTAAATGAATCTTTAGAAGACTTTTTTTAAAATGGGTTTAGGTTTTCACCGTCAAGATAACATAGCATAGTTTAAATAAGTAATACAGGTCAACTAATTTCTTAACCCAGGTTTTTGGTAACTTAAATCCGAATTCAATTAAAGAATTGCACAATGTACATGTCTTCGATCACCAGTTCTACTAGCTGAAATTAGATTAGGTTAGAGAACACATATTAGAGAACACATATTGATAGTCATGAATCGTACTTAATTGGGTCAATACAACCTATTATCCAGAATTACAATCTAGCTCCACACGTCACTCAAAAATTTTGTGTTAATTTAATTCAGTAGTGGTGGGAATTATAATTTAACTCTGAGTCCGCTCGATAGATTTGTTTCAAGTTTTCATCGCAATTTTATTTATTCTCAGATATCAAAATTCTACGGCAACTTTTATGCCTCTTGAAAACAAACGAAAATTATACTACTGATCGTACCGTTATCGTTCTTATTGAACACAAGTCGTATAGACAGGCGTTTATATTTTTAAATATTATTCAAGTATTTATAATATTTGTGGGTAAATAACCTAAAATTGATTTCACCTGCACCACACCGCTGGGGGCCTTTGCTCGTTTGTTTATCTCTATAAAAAGGAAAAAATATATTTTTAAGTTCTATTTAAAATCATTTTAAACCTACTTTATCTGCATGTTAAGAACATATTTCAATTTAAATACTCTAGAGCTTGTGATTAGTGGGTTAAAAGACCAAAACTAGAATTAATATTTTTAATTTTTTTTATTAACAATAGCTTGTGTGTTATTATTATTATAAACTTTACATTTTGTGTTTTATTGTTGCTATGCTTTGATGGAATAATTTTAAGATTAATTGCAAAAAAATCAAAAGAAAAAATTAAGAAAACAAAAATACTTATGAAACCAAAACCATTACCAAAATCAAATTTTAGACTCGTCGACGGACTCTCTTGCTCATACTAGTGATTTGGATTTAGAAACGGAGGATAACGACGAAATGACTGAAGGCAAACAAGTGAAACAACATGCACCCATGACTCGTAAACCCAGCTCGAGTGCTGAGGTGCCCTTTCGCAGTCGTGGCGGAGATTTTCGTAAATCTTCTATGAGCTTTAATCGTTTGGTGGGTGTCATCGATGAGGGTACCAACACGGTTAGTTTTTCCATTTACACTACGCCCGAGTTCAAGGAAATTGCCAGTCATCGCATAGAGAAACAAATGATTACCGTAAGGGATGGATGGTTCGAACAGGATCCTTTGGCCATCATAAACAATGTCTATCGTTGCTGTGAAGTCGCTGTTAGTATGTTGCCAGGTTTAGGCTTTCGCAAGGATGATATTTATACAATCGGTATAACGAATCAGCGTGAGACTACCGTAGTCTGGGACAGCACAACGGGGAAACCTTTATACAATGCCATTGTTTGGAATGATATAAGAACCACTGCCATAGTAGACCAGATATTGGCTAAAATTCCCGAACAGAATAAAAATCATTTTAAAAATATTGTCGGTCTACCCGTATCACCTTATTTTTCGGCTTTGAAAATTCGTTGGCTAAAAGATAATGTGCCTGCTGTGCGCAAAGCATGTCGAGAGAAACGTTGTAAGGCTGGCACCATAGACAGTTGGATTGTTTGGAATTTAACCAAGGGTATGTTGTCTAACTCACAATTATGTTAAGTTCCCGTTTTTAAAAGAAAAGTTTCTATATTTTTAGGCAATCTACATATAACCGATGTTACTAATGCCTCCCGCACTATGCTTATGAATATCGAAACCTTGGAATGGGATCCTGTACTCCTGAAAACATTTTCCATACACATAGACATGTTGCCTGAAATTAAAAGTTGTTCGGAGATTTATGGAAAAGTAACAGATGAACGTTCAGTTTTAAAAGGCATGCCTATAAGTGGCATATTGGGCAATCAACAGGCATCTTTATTGGGTCAAATGTGCATAAAACCAGGTCAAACAAAAAATACCTACAGATCGGGATGTTTTATATTGTGTAATACAGGCACAACACCAGTAATATCTTCACGTGGCTTACTCACAACGGTGGCTTATAAATTGGGTCCCCATATGCCTCCTGTATATGCCTTAGAAGGTGCCGTGGCAGTGGCAGGACATGCTTTGGAATGGTTGCAAAATAAAGTACGCATAGTGCCAAAAGCCTCAGATGCTGAACAATATGCTGAGGCAGTACAAACTACCGGCGATGTTTATTTTGTGCCCGCTTTTACTGGTCTATATGCTCCCTATTGGCGTAAAGATGCTCGTGGCTTAATTATAGGTTTGACACAATTCTCCACTAAACATCATGTGGTAAGGGCAGCACTCGAAGCCATTTGCTTCCAATCCAGAGACATTTTGGAGTGCATGTATAAAGAGGGTGGTTTTAAATTCAATAAACTTCATGCCGACGGTGCCTTGTCTTCCAACAATGTTTTAATGCAGTTACAAGCCGATACGGCAGGTGTACCCGTATTTCGTTCTCAACTTTTAGATTCAACGGCCTTTGGTGCAGCCATGTGTGCTGCTCAAGCCGAAGGCATTGAATTGTGTAAATTTGATCCAGAGAAAAGGCATTATGATAACATTTATTATGATACCTTTTTGCCTACGAGCACAGATGAAGAGCGGGCTCTTCGTTATGGCAAATGGAAAAAGGCTGTCGAGCGTAGTTTTGATTGGGCTGATCGTGGCACAGCGAAACGTATGACAGAGGAAAGATATCGTATGTTGTCGTCAGTACCTGGAAGTTTATTCCTAATCATAACTTTTGCCATGCTTGCTCACTCGTTAAGAAGCGTGGCAAAATAAAAACAAAAACAGACAATCATCATGTGAAGAGAACGTGAAACTGTAGAAAAGTGATAAGCGGCGATTTAAGTGAGATTTTTTTTAATTGGGTTTAAGAGTTTTAAAAATTATTTCTAAATTGTTGTTAAAATCAAAGAGTATTAGAGGAAAGATTTATTTAATTTGATACTTTGTTTTATAATTTGACTTTTGCAGAGATTTCTGAATTTATTCTTTAATTTCCATAGCGTTATAGATAGAAAAACTCCCCTTTATATTTCCAGACAATCGCCCTCATTTAAAAAGAGAGTAAAATAAAAATTCAAAATATTTATTTTTTAAGCCACATATTGTACTTAGAAATTACAATTTAATTGTAAGCAAAAATCAGTCATACTTATGTATATTTTTAAAGCTATTGTTTGTATTTTAAATACTTACTTGTTAAAAATTTTTGAATTATTTTTTAGTCTTTCTTTTTGCATATAATTTTATCTTGTTATATAATTTTTTGTTTGTTTAGCTCTTAATTATAGACACCTATTTGTGATAATATAATGCATGTATACCTACCTTTTGGTGTATCATGTTTGAAAAGGAAAAAGAAACATTATATTGAGATCCATAACTTTTTAAGCTCTAAAGATACGCTTCTCCTTACAATATCTTTTTCTATGTTAAACATAATGTATAACTAATGAAACAAACAAATAAATAATAAATATTTATTTAATATTTTTTATTGTTAGTACTTACAAACTTACAAATAGTAGATATATGAAGAGAAAACCATAAAACAAAACTTTATGAACTAAAAATAAAATGCCTTTAATTTTATAAAAAAAAAAAAACAAAACAAAAACATTGAAATTGTACAAAAAAAAATTCTTTATAAGTTTATATTTAAATAGTTCTTTAGATTTTTTAAATGCTTAAAGGTTCAGCAAAAAGGGTTTTCAATGCAAGCAATTGGTATATTTCTTTGCCTAAAGTCGTTGGATTTTAAAACAATTGTAAATTGTAGTCAAATGCAAGTAACACTCAAATATGTTTACTTTCTGTAATTATATTGAGTATCAATTTACCTTATTTGCCTCAAGTATCTACTTAACGTAGTACTTTTAATAGTATGTCTGCTTTGTTTTCCACTACTATTTGTAGTTTAGCACTCCCTTTTCCATCTTCGTTTTAATGATTGGCATATGTTTTCCATTTTTTTTTATTGTTATTTTCAATAGATTTTCAATAAACTGTTCAATTCAATTCTGCAATCTATTTGATCGTAAGGAAGGTTATACTTTATTTCCATAATTATAAAGCAACAAACAGTCCATAAATATTGAATATTTTGCATCCAAGAAACGTAGCTTTTTTTTTAAGTTTAGTGTATATGGTCTTATTTCTAGTTGTCATAGGTCAACCATATGCCATATGTTATCAGACCATAGGAGATATAAAACATGTTTTTTTTTTCATGATTAATCCTGTCG
Organism: Sarcophaga bullata; assembly: GCA_005959815.1. Classification (NCBI taxonomy): domain Eukaryota; kingdom Metazoa; phylum Arthropoda; class Insecta; order Diptera; family Sarcophagidae; genus Sarcophaga; species Sarcophaga bullata. Next base: position 338,947 of record QOCX01000154.1, read on the forward strand.
ACTGCAAATTTACTGTGTATAGTCACTAAAGTATTGCAATCAAATGATTTATTGCACTGCCCTCCAATAGATTTTTCTTTAATTTTCACCAAAACTCCTTTGTTCTAGAGAACTTCAGTATGTTTTGTTCGGTATAACTAACAATAACTCCCTGTCTAGTACATGTTAAGCACTCATGTGCCTTTTGTGAAATGCATTCAATTCGCAGACCTGCATAAATATTTCGCCACTCTACTACGGAGTAGAATACTCTGCAGTAGTATTTTTGTTGAAATCTTTGTAGTCTAGTAGGTAGTGTAGTGAGTTATTAGACACTTATCAGACATCAAAACGAAAATATGAAAATATTTCTTCGGCAACTTCCTATAAGCAGACTTCCTCTCTGAGAGCAAATAAAATTGCAGAACTTCAAGCAGCCCCAATTACAGTTCCCTAGCTAAGGTTTACATTATCATAAACCCGTCTAGCTCAAGATATATATATGCATCTCTCTGTCTTTCATTCCATTCATACTTCTCTGCCCATTCAGTGCTGTGGAAGCTTATATTACCTCAGAATCCTTCTGTACCATTTCTATTAGCTTTCAAATGACATTATTCACTTTTGTTATTTCGTTTTTTTTGCAAATCACTTGATCCTTCAGTTCGTGATGCCTTTTGATGAATTTCTTGTTGACCATTCTCACATTATCCTAGCTTTAGTCTCTGATCCAAGTTACCAATACAGTCTGCTTGGTAAGTAATAACTAGTCAGGCAGAGATGTTGTATGGCTAATACACCCCAAGACTTTCTTGTCCCTCCACGTCAGTTCACTGTCCACTACTATTCCCAGATAATTTGCTTCCGTTTCCCCAAAAACCATCCCAACTGGAAGTCGATTATTCTTCCATTTATTGACTACATGATAGAAGACATGTGATTAAGTTGATTAGAGGTCAAATAATATTCTTGATCTTAATCAGATTCTTTATCAAGGCTACAGTTTTCCAATATTTTTTTTCTTTTTTTTGAGATTGTAGTTTATTTTCAATTTTAAAATTCTCTTCATATTTTTCCTTTCGTTCTAACTTTACTTTCTTTGCCTCAACTTACTTTACATGCTGTCTACAGCTTCTATCCATAGCAAATGACCTCCTATCTGTACTCATTATAAGTTTGTCGTAGTTATTTCAGATGGAGTTCAGCGTAACTTGGTACGACCATTTTCCTAGGCCATTATGATTTATTTTTGAATGCGGTCTGACATATCTTTGTACCAAATTCGAGAAATAGTGGGCAAAAGATTATCGACGGGACTTTTCTCTCAAACATATTCAGCAAGTTCTTGTCACTTTCAGATTAAGTCCACGTCCGAGGACCAAGCGTAAGTACTGGCAATATTAAGGTGTTTATATGGTACCGGCTTCGTTTTCCGATATTTAGATGTTTAGAGACCCCTTTAAATTATCGATTTCTTAAAATTTTTGATGAATTTTAATAGCTTTATCTGATGCCGGTATACGACATTCAAAATAATTGTTGATTATTTGTTAATAAATATTTAAAAGCAAATTTGCCGCATCATAAAATCTATCTTGATAGCTAGTATATCGTATGCTTGAATTTTTCTTATAGTTTTATAACAATAATAACTATTGCTGTAATATAACCACACCTTCATTTAATCATAATTATTCTGTGATTCCAAAAGGAATGCTCTTCATTGCTTTTACAATAAAAATTTCTATAAATTTATTGCAAAAAACATTTCATATTTATGTTATCAAATAATGATTTAATTTTTTGCAATCTAATCGTCTTTATTTAAATATAAAATTCTTATTAGAGCTTATAAAATCATTCGTTGCGGAAGGAGTTTGTCATGAAAGTAGGTTAATTTTTCTAGTTTTTTTTTTCATTTATCCAGGGCCTTACAATGCTTTATTGCAACTTTTCTTTGCTTCATAGAATTTGTAGAGTTTTATAGATTTTTTTGGCCTCAAGACAGCTAGAAAAGTTTAATTAAAGGACCACAATCAATTTGAATCACTTCTCTCTATCAAAATTAGGGCATAAGATCGTGGTACTATGGTATAAAGATAAGCTTTATAAGCACATATCGATATTATTTTCAAATTTTATGCTTCGCTTTATTAATATTATAAGTTAATGTTGATGTAAAGTTCTCTTTCTTTAGGAGAAGAAAGTGCTAAGTTGCCTCTGTTAACCTATTTCCAAATTTGAACATTTCAGATACAAATTCATCGAAAAATATAATCGTTTGGTTTTATTTTTTGTTTCGTCGATGACTTGTTGATAACTTGCATTTTTTATGGTAAATTTTTCGATGATTTACATTTTTTATAGTAAATTTGTATGGCTTGCGTTATTTATAGCAAATCTGTCGATGACTTTCGTTTATAACAATAAATTTTTCGATGACTTGCATTATTTATAGTAAATTTGTCGATGATTAACATTTTTTTATAATATATTTGTCGATGACTTGCAATTTTTATAGTATATTTGTATGACTTGCGTTTTTTTTTAGTAAATCTGACAATGGCTTGCATTTTTTGCAGTAAATCTGTCAATCACTTACATTTTCTATAGCATGGGATTTTATTTTCAAAATTTTATGTTGGATTTTGATCTGTGATGAAGTATTTTCCAAGTTTCTAATCATCTACTATCCCTCATGTTGTAGTTTAGCATGGTGAAGCATGGAGGCACATTGCAATACTCAATCAATGTCTGGCTTATATTATGTGGTGAATCAGTTAGCATTAGTTCCTAATGTTAGTGGAAGCGCCGTTAAGATTTGTAGATTTTGAGCCAAAAACTAAGCATTACAGAACATTATAAAACCTTTAGAACGTTTAAAATTAAGGAAGGTATTATCCAAATGTCCGAATAATTCGAATTCCTACAATCATATTCACATAGTGATTCTGAAGTGATCGAAGTAGTTTAAGTCGAGTTGTATTGTGATAAATGTATTGTGAAAGATATATCACGCTCGGGAAGTCCAATTACCGACAATTATTTTTAACACTTTCGGACACTTATAAATTAAGCAGGGTGGAAACACTTGGTACAAAAAGGGTTTCAAATATATGATCCACACAAAAAAACTTAAGAATCCTATTGGAACGAATATTCATTTTCAAATTGCAATAAAATCTTTCAACTTTTAAATCGTATGGTGACAGTTCATAGACTAGCTATACGAAAACTGTTCATTGTTTTGTGGGTTTGACATTAGATTAGATTAGATTAGATAGCTATGTAAGTCGGACCTGTACTGGCAAAAGAACGTAGTAATCCAATGACTGTGTATAGTCAGGACAACACACATACATACATAATTTTTCATTACAACCCTTTAGTTAGGATTACAACCTGGCTTTCACACCTCTTATATTGTGTGTGTTAATTGTATACATGAGCGATGAGACCAACAGTTTAAAGTCGACTGCGAATGACAGATTTTTGGGAAACTTTTCGTCGCAATTTTATTTGCTCTCAGAGTTTTTGTCAGTAATCTGGTGAGAGGAAGCCGCCGAAGAAATATTTTTTTTCATATTTCGTTTTGTTGGAGATGACTGACCTGGGGTTTGAATCGTGGTCTCACGTCTAATAAACGAGTACCTATTAGATTACGGTTTCTGTCAGAACAACACTAAGGCCAAATGCATACCTACTCTGGTGGCTAATTACTAGAGCAGTGAGTAGTGTTTTGGTTTACTCGAAGAGAGCTTGGATAAAACATTTTTTTTCTTTTCCTCCTCAGGACGGATCTGTCAATAAATTAATTTCCATTAAAAAGCTGCTCAAGTCATGGATTAAATGAAATTAATAATAAAATGTTAAAAAGTTCGGAAGATTGGTTAATAGGTGCCGGTGCTTCCATCTATTAATCTGGTTCTGGAACCAAGTGAATGCCATCTGTTGCTATCCATATATGGCGATTGGTCTTTCTCTAAATAGAAGGTTATAAAGATCTCTTATTCCCATTCTTTACCCTTAGTGGAGAGGAATTGTCACTGAATGGCCTACAAAAGGACATCAAATTCATACTAACTGCTCTAATACAAAATCTTTTAACTCTACCTAATGGATTTCTGTTTACAATTAATGAAGCGATACTCCGTTTATATGTTTTTTTTTAATTCTAATTCTTGTATAAAAGTGTCTTTATTTATGAATATGTTTAGGCAATAATAATATCATTTAAAATAAATATAAAATATACAAAAAATAATTGTTTAAAGGAAAGCTTAATTATTTAAGTTTAAGTTAAAAACAAAAACTTCAATTCAAATTCATTTTCCTCTTTTTTTATCTGCTTTGAATAGAATATTCTTCGAAATTGTATAAAAAAAGTGTGCAATTGCAAGCAAGTCTTAAGAACTTTAGTCAATAATTAATAAAAACGAAGTAATAATAACGTATTTAGAGACCACTTATAATACTAAGTTTAGAATAAGTCTTAAAAGTCTAAGTTTAAATGTCTAGAAAAAAAATCTCAAAATGAAGGTTTACTGCTGCTCATGCCGCGTGCAGGTAAACTGTTTGTTTTTGTTTGTGGATTATCACGTGCCTGTGAGTGTGCCACTACAATGCTCAGACATTGGACCCATTCTTCAGCATTTTTACCATCTTTTGGCTTGAGTATTAGAGTCTGATCGGCAGTGAAAATTTCAAAAGCTTTTGGTATATTACGGGCACCCCGAGACACCTTAACGGAACGTATTTGATTAACATCGATACTTTCGCCACCGCTCTACAACACAAAAACATAACAATTCAAATTGGTTTCTGTAATAAAATATAATTTACACAGCAAAACTTACCGATCCCTTGCATGATAAATGGGCACCCGATAGTGTGAAATAACGTGTACGCCATCGACGGAATAAACGCCATTTGCCTTTTTTCTCTTTGAGTTGCCCCTCAATCATGGGTTGATTGCTACCATTAAGAAAACCTACCGCTTTGTCGGGATGATTACATAGGAAACAGCCCCATTGGTATTCTAATTCATTCGAATTTGGATTGGATTTATCAGTCTTGGAGACTTCAAAAACGTCTAGGAAGCCTGAATGTCTTAATTCGTTAACAAGAATTTCACGATCCTGAAAGTGAAATTAATGAAAATGGGAAGGACTTTGTTAATAACTGTACATAAGTAGACATAGTTAGAATTATTGTGCTTCGGGTTAGGACTTACAATGGCTCAGAAGATAAAATACTTTTCATCGTGGTTATTTGCAGAAATCTTAAGAATTCAAATTGAAGAAAAATTGAGAAAAGTATCAGATGAACAAGGGCAATAAGAGTAAGATCAAGCAATGTCATCAGAATCTAAAGGGTTCCTAGTTCTTATTACATCCGATACATAATAATTGTTTCTAGAGACTGACAGATCCTAGGACCTGTTACAGATCAATCTCCAGCCCACAACGTAAAGAATATATATACGAGAAAATGACCACACATGACGCATGACGTGGCGATCTAACGTTTTGCTGACGGCAGCTTACAGGAGTGATGGAAATTTCGGGATTTATTTATATAAAATATTTGTTAAATCAAATCACTTATAATGTAATCAGGAGAAATGAAAGAGAATCTGTAATGTCTCGGAACACAAGCTAGGAATGCCTAACGATAATGCATACCTATGGTAGAGGGGAAACATACCATAGTAGATGGAAACAGCGTGGCCAAGTAAATGAATTTCAGCCCGAAGTAATGCCTGAACGGTCCTGGGGTGGTAATGTTTCTCATTACGTATATCATTACGTCTGTATAACACTTTCTGCTACTATTTGCTGTTGTCCTCGATGGTATTATGACCGACTTAGTCTCGCATAATAGAGGAATAATTTGGAGGCGTGACACACATCTACAATCAAATAAGCTCATCAAGTCGGCAAGAAAATTAAATCTAAAGGTGAATATTAGAAAAGCTCTGGCAATGCGACTGAACGATAGGAGCTTCATACAACTCGAACACCAACCAATTTACTACATTAGCGCAATGGACGCAGAAGAAAAAGAGGATGGACCGGTCATATATTTAGTGAATAAAACTCTTGCAAAGTGGCGTTTGACGGGAACCTTCAAGGCAGCCATCCTTCATAGAGGCTACGTAATACTTGGAAGCAATATATTCTGAATGAGCTGAAACCAATTAACCCTAAGCGAACCTTGTAAAACTCTGGTTTCAAGAGGAATAAAAAAAGTTAAAATAAATTGTGTCATAAACAACTCACCTTCAAGCTGGGAAATTGGCTGGTGACTAATTCGGTAAAACTGCGATTTTCACATTTGAGTATTTGCCAAATATTCTTTAAATTACTTATGCCCGGCTCACGGGTGCTAAGTACGCTTTTCTCCTTAACCTGAAAATTAAATCCAGTGTTTAAATCGTCGTTCTCTTGTACAAAGCAATATCTACGAAATACTTACGTAATGTCTGACTTGAAAATCTAAAAACATTAAGTGAATCCAGGTTTTTGGATTACGTGTACGCATGGTAAAACAGGTCTTCGAATAGAGGCAATGGGGTCCACGTATCTGACAGGCGAAATGTAGTTTTGCCACTTTTTTGGAACGTCTCTCTGCAAATTCGTTAGAAACTAGTGTGTGTAAAGAAGAGAAAAAAACAAAGGAAATAAGAATAGGTAAAGGAAGATAAAAAGTGATTACGTTAAGTAATGATGTATGACATTACGTTGTTGTGTTGAGTGATATTATATTTACGTTATTAAGTGAAAATTGAAAGAAAGAAAATAAAAATTTTATTAAAAAACTTGTTTTTTGTTTAGAAAATCTTTACTTTATTGTCTTACCTTCTATACTACAACGTGTGGGTGGTGGCAACATTTGGGAAACTTCATCCATGTAACTGCTTATGGAAGTGAAATGTTTTTCACAGAACTGTTGCACCGGATCACGCATTATCTGATAGGGTTCAAAGGTACTCATGCGTTGATCCAATATGCTGTTGTTGGCATTCAATAAAGTACGACTGGTATTGTCATTACGGCGCGGGGTTACATTGGTTGTGGGTCCAGATACTATGACTTCATGCTCACTCTAAAAGGTTTAAACAAATCAAAATTTTCCTTAAAATTATAATTTCATTCTAAAATAACCACCTCACTTACACTGCCATTCACTGGTAATTTCATCACAGATTTTTGATTACCATTATTCTGCTGGGGCAATGCTGGTGAAGCATGATGCACTGAAACCGGATTGCTGGGTGAAGTTATAGAGCCAATGGATTGATTTAAGGCATCCGTACTGTATTTCAACAAAGCCGAACTGGTGTTTAACAAAGTTGTGGGTCCTTGTGATTGTGGTCTCAGCTTAGTGGGTGATGTGGTAACAGTTACGCCACCCGAAGTCACTTGGGTTGATGGTATACCCCATTTGTTATGGCCCGTTATGATAACGTTATTGCTAAGTGGTGGTACGGGTGTTACATAGCCAGGGCTATTGGGTGTTGTGGGCGTTTTCAACATGGCACCAGTCTGGACCACAACATTACTGCTGGATGCAGAATTGTTGGCTGTATTGGAACCTGAACCTGAAGCAGAACCATTTTGATTGATATGTTGTGAAGAACTAAGACGTGTCATACTTTTGTGTAGGCCTCCCACAGAGCCTCCAGCTATATTGAGACGTGTCATGCTGCGGTGTGTATTGCCAGCTGGATGCAGGCGGCCTGTACTACGGGAATCTCCCAATTTTACACGTCTTGTATATCCGGTATGAGGCGGTGTTGGCGGTACAGTGCTGTTAGTGGCGGGCGGCTGAGATGCAATTGGATGGGCAGTTGGAGTGCTAACTGAAGCTGAAATAAAAAGCAAAATATTAAAGTGTACAACGTTTGATGCTAGAGAAATGAATTGCAATGTTTACTCTGATAATAGAGTCACGTTCAATTCTTTGCATAAAACATCTGCAAAAACTTAAAGAATAACTTACGTATTTTAATATTTCCCGTTATTATGGTTCTTCTGTAAGGATCCTTTGGGCTACTGGGACTGCTGCGGCTTTGTTTGCTTTTATGGCTGCGGCCAGTAGTCGCATGTGTGGCAGAAGTAGCAACCGACACCGTTGTTGTACTCGTCGTAGGATCGGCACTTATTATAGTAGAGTGTTGGGGTGCTGCCGCTGTAGATGACAATGTATTCACTACTATGCCAGCAGCTTTAGCGGCTAAAGGTTGTGCGGAGGAACTTGGATCATTCGAACTATTCAAATTAACAATGGTTACACCACCCGAAGTTTTGTTGCCAACATCAACACTCGTCTCAGAAGAAGATAATTTTTGTTGACTGCAATCAAGTTAAAGCAAGAAATTAATTTTTTAGTGTTTTTGTGTACTTAATAATTTACCAATATTACCTCAAAGCATTCTTTTGTCTTACACAGGCTAACACTTTATCTGTAAACAATATTGGAAATGATGAACACAATTTTGTTGCCTCTTGCAGCAGGACAGCCTGTGATGTTCTATCGGCATGAGGCAATTGTTCTAAAACGAAATCCAATGCATACTGAGCATTTTCCTTATTTGTACGTCCCGCTGTTGCCAAAACTTGTGCACCCAATGTCACTGTACTCGGATTGGTTTTCGTTGCCAAACGTATCTTATCGAAATGTTCTGCCACTAACAGTGGCCTCTGTTCAGCCAATTTCAATAGGATTTGCATTGTCGTCGATGCTGTCTCACTATCGTACAGGAATTCACACAATGGCGATATGCAAGACTCTAAAACTAAGGGTGTACGCTGGGCTATTAATAGATACAATTGGAAAACGGCTAGTCTTTCTTGAGGATCACATTTTGGCAGCAGTGCCACTAACTGGGATGAATGTGGTGTTACCGTATCGGGTGACACTTCATAGATTTGCGACAATACACGCAATAGACCATAATTGCCAGCCAATATGGAATTAATGATCGAATCAATGTGAGGACTCAACAAATAGGCATAATCGATGGCAGCCAATGAGAGATAACTTGCCAAATTGCGTGAAAGTTCACGATTTCCTTTTGGCAAAAATTGTATAGCAACGGGCAGGGCTAAATTCATGACATCTTTTTTGTCGTAATTCTAAAATAAAATGAAAAAGGAAAGGTGAAATATTTTTAAGAGAACACAGATTTAGTGATATATTGGATCTGACACTTACCAAGAAAATACTTGATATAATATCAGCAGCTATTTTAGCATGTGGCGGATCATCTTTGCCGCTACCGCTAGGCTGGAGATTCCATAAAAGGCAGGTCTTAAGCAAATCGATTAAAGCACTGCAATAACGTTCTGCTGTCTTCGTTTCACGTATGCAGGATAGGACGCGTGTAACACAAATTTCAACCACCGACTGATCATTATTATTCTTTAAATAATCCGCCAATGATATGATGGCATTAATGTCCGATAACTGTCAATGCAAGTAAAGAAAAAAATTAATGAAAATTACGAAAATGTTTGACTGTAAACTTACCACATCTATGATATCGTTGACAATATCATTGTCTGGCACAAAAAATAAATCACCAGCTCTGGATAGATCACGTTTCGAGAGTACTTTGGTAAAAAGTTCATGCATTTTTTGCTCTTAACCCAAATACGTTTCAGAGGATAGCCAAGTTAAGAGAGTGTGTTTGATTGGACACTTAAAAAAATACGCTGCGTCTCTTTGTTAAGATTTTAAGAAATTCTTTTTAAAATCAGCTGAAAAAAATTCGACAAGAAAACAAAAATTAAAGGCCAAATGCAATGCGTTAGTTAGACGGGGGGATGGTGTGTTAAAATAAAATTAAAAAAAAGTTCAAAAAAAAAAATAAAAAAATTCCTTTAAAAAATGTTGTCTTTCTAAATATAAATGACGACATGTTGTTCAAAAAAAGTATTTTCTTCTTCTATAAGATGTTGCATCTTTAAGATATTTTGCAACAACAACAACAACAACATAAAACATTTGCAAAATAAAAAATAAAATTTCAAAAAACAAAAAATGTGCCAAAAATAAACATTGACAAACAGTAGAAGAACAAAAACAAAAACAAGAAAAAAATTAGAAAAAATTTATTCTCACGGTTCTATTTGAGTTTGAAGTCTCGTAAGATATAAAATAGAATGAAAACCATTTGGTCCGCCGCGTAAACGTCAATTATGAAGAACAATCTGAGCATTTGTTCGACGTCCTCGATTCATAGGCACTGTTGATGATGTTTTTTTTTCATGATTTTTCTTGTTCATTGTCAATATCATTTTGTTGTTAATTGTTGTGATAATTATTGATGTTGCTATTGTTAATGTCATCGCTGTTGTTATTGTTGTTCTTGCTGTAGCTCTTATTTGGAATTTTGCCAAACTTGCGTTCAGTTAGTTTAGTCAGTGCGTCCGTCAGCCAACCAGACATTTAAAGTGTCTGTCAATTGCTCGTAAAAACATTCCTATTAGAGAATTGGATGTTCTTTTGATTGTAAATTTTTTCTACTTTTCATTTTGTTTTTCTCCATTTGTTGCTTATCTTATCATAAATACTGGAATATGGTAACAGATTTTTTAACAGAAATTGTCGGGGAAAAACACTATAACTATTAGGGGTAAAAATTAATTTTTGTATGATTTTGGGGTATAAAAAATTTAAGTTTTTTCAATTTATAGTCCTGGTTTTAAGAAAATAAATTGTGAAAACTAGAAAAGAAAACTGACAATACTTGAGCAGTCCTCAATTGCATGTTGCGTCGTTCCTTTGAGAAACTCAGGCTGTCACAAAGCATCTCCACAACATTCTGGTGACTTTTACGCTTTGTTTTAGCCTCTTTAATCACATTTTTCCAATTAAGCAGATAATTGCAGCATCTTTTAGAATGACAGAGTTGCCATCTGCTATTGCCCACTGTGTTCAGTTGTTGTGTTGGATGTGATAACGAGAAATTATGCTCACTGAGTTATTTACTTCTCAAGAGGAGGCGCTGCCCCCTCTGTTTCTAATTCTGTTTTACTAATTCTGTTTTGGGTTTTTAAAGCGGGAACCAACTCTATGCTAGGACAATACAATCGTCATAAAAAAATTATGGCTCTCCTAGTTTCGTAACCGCTCCATATACAGACGTGTAGAATTTCATTTTTAACACTATGCACCGTGGTTTGTGACTTATTAGCCTACATCCGCGATTTAAGAAACCCTTACAAGAAAAAGTCTAACGAAGCCAAATCAATCGCACGTAGAATGCTTTCAAATCTCACGTGTAACATGGCATGAACTGTGTGACATGTAGCGTCGTTCAATTCAGGCCAGAGGAAGTTTGTAATCATCGATACGAAAATTCTCGCCGCTAACAATGATGGCCGGGCGGGCTAGATATAACGCCCTTTAATCGCTTGTGGCTTGTAATGGTTCCAAATTTAACAATTTTGTTTACTTTCACGTACCCATTCATTAAGAAATGGAACTCACCCTTGAAGATGATTTTTCGATAAAAATTGAATCAGTTGTCAACTGTTCCAGAGCCCATTCAGCAAATACGCGCCTGGATCTGTTAAACTTTGTTCATATGTAAGCCCAAGTCACGATGCCAAGTTGTGTTTCGCTAAAGAGCGAATTCATGTGAGCGACGCGAAATCGATTGTCGCGGATACTCTTGCACACTTTCACCGATAACAGCTCTGTTTTCGATAGATCAGGCATTTCGTAAATATAGGGATGCTGGTTGATCGTTTTCTGCACCAATGGACTCGAATTTATTTGCAAGTAGTCCTCTCGATAGAACTATTGTGGTGATCGTAAAATGGGCGAAACGTACTCAAGCAGTACACTCACTTCGAAAGTGAGTCTGCGAGTTCATCGTTTCATTTAATCTGAATAATTTGCTGAAAATGCTTTTGAATCTTTTTGTTTAATTTGTTAGGCTAGTCTTTAATGTACAATCTCTCGTAATTACTGATACTTGATAGCTTCGAAACAGTTCGAAGCATTATTTAAAAAACACAACGTGTTACATGGAGTTATTTCCCACCTCAGTTACTTTTTAATTCAAAATTTCTTTTTTAACACTGTAATTACCATTTTAACCGTTTAATAGATATGAAATTGATGGCAGTCAACCAGCCACCGTTTGTCTTTACTACTCCTCTTTATCGAACTGTCTGCTCATGGATAGACTTTAACTAACACTCAACTAACTCTGCAACACGTAATTCAGTTACTATTTCTTTAGTGCTGAAATGATTTCTCAATGAATGCAATGAATTAGACAATCAACGTCGTCTGCAATTGTGTGCAGATAAATTAACAAAAAAAAAAAAAAAAAAAAAAAAAATTGTGCAAAAAACAAATACAGAACTGCACTCAATAATATACTTTGGCTTTGTCTTGGTCTATATCTTTGTTTTTGTTATTTCTTTTGTTATTGTCTCTGTCTTTGTCTCTGTTTTAGTTTTAATTTTAATTTGCATTCTTTAATTTATTTTGCTGAGGTAATGAAATTCTTTTTATAAACAATGTCAATATTATTTGAAACACATTCTACACCACAATCATCACACTACACTACACTACATCAACACCATCATCGGCACACATTCTAAATCAACATTAATACAAGGCGTATTGGTTGAATTCTAAATGGGGATTTCCTAATATAACATACTTACACACACTGATAACAATTAATTTAAAAAACTTAAGACGGTTATTTGATTGTCAGTTGTATTGTCCTGTTGCTGTCTACAGATCCCTTTTTGATCAAAAACGTCCTTAAAGTTTTCTATAGTGATCAGCCAAGCGCTGTTCCCACACAGTATATGTATGTTATGTTGCTCTGTTACTGACCATAGCTTCCTTTTTGATCAAAATGACCTTTAAAGTACTGCTTAGGCATCTCTTAGTGAACATTTTTAAAGCATTTACTTCACGAGATCGTCGTGTTAAAAAGGAGTGATCGGCGTAGTCAATTAGTTAATATGTTCACTTATTAGACGCAAGCCTTCAAACGCGGTTCTGCCGTCCATAGACCACTTTTTGATCAAAAAGATTGTCTTAGGCATCTGTTAGTGAACGCTTAAAGCATTTATCTAACGAGATTGTGGAGTTCAAAAAGAGTTGGCTTATTAGACGAAAGCCTGGGGTTCAAACGTGAGTCTGGAATATGAAGAAATATATCCTAAGCGACATCCCTGCTATCGTTTTCTGACAAAAGCTCTGAGAATAAAATAAAAGTGCCATGAAAAGTTTCTCAGAAATCTGTTGGTTGGAGTTAACATCAGAGTGGCAGGTTCCGCCACTTACGGATACAATTTACACACACACACAATGAGTGCCTTGAGAAAATAGGTTGTAATCTTGACTAAATGTAATGTAGTAAATTCCCTTGCTATTGATGTTGCTATTGCACAGCAAAAGTTGTTGAAGTGGCCTACGAGGAAAGCGTTAATAAAAAACGGGGAACTAATGTTTGTAAACCACTGACATTATCTTAGTTTTGACTGCCATTGATCTTAACCCTTGTGTTCAGCTCAACTTCCCCAAGCAGTTTGATTTTCACATAGCAATGCATGTGAATTATCAGACAGAAGTCGCCTGCATCTTTTAAGACAGTTTTTATCACAACTTCTAGAATAACGTTTAACAGCAGAGGAGGCAATGAGCACGTCAAATACGTGTACTCTGCATAAAGCTTGAATGTGGGAGATGATTCAAGCTAAAACTGAGTTTGACAGATAATAGTCCAGAATTTCGAAAGCCTTTTTCAAATGTATGAGATAGTCTTTATTCTATTCTTTATTTATTCTATTCCATTATATATTAGGGAATAATATTATATATTATTCTACAGTCTATTACACTCAAACAGTTGAAATGGTTAGCTCACGATTATTGTGGACAAAAGCTTGGTAGGACGAAAAATGTGCTATTGTGTTCCTTATTCAGAGCCTAGAGCATTATAATCCTTTAATGTTTTTATTGTTATTTTATTTTCTAAGCAGCATATGCAGTAAATTTGTTTTTTGACGTAACCACCGAGTGAACATCCACCTCAGTGCTGTAGAAAATTGTGTTTAAAAAGTCAACATTGAAAACCTGTTATTCTGGCATACGATAAGCAAGCTTTTTAACACAAGTAGGACTTGGATATGCTTCAATGCATTTGTTACTATTTTATTCTCCGAGCAGCATATGCAACAAACTTGATTTTTGACGTATTGTGAAGGACTAGACGGCTTTATTTTTAAATGAATTGCTTTGCATGGCCGTTATAGACTGTAAGATAAGCCTAACTGCTGATAATGGCGTTGAAGCTTCAAAAGCGAATTATCCGCCTCGTTTTCTCCAATAGAAAGGATATTTTCGGTTGGCATTACTTTTATTGCTATAAAGGCCAGACCTGACTATATCTGTAGCTCTTGCAGTTTCTTCCAATTTCTTTAAAATTATGACATAATAACCCCCGTAATACTTATCACACGGGCGATAACATGATATTTTATGAGAAATTCTATTTCCAAGAAAATTCAGTTACAAATTGTTCACAATATTTTTTTTTTCGAATTTTTAAAATTTATTTTGTTTACCTATCTGCGAATATAGTACAACAATAATAAAAAAACATGCAGTCTCATTTCTAGGTTAAAATAATAAATAATCGAACTGTAAAATATGGTTTTTCATGCATTTAAATAAAATGCATTTAAAGTATTGAATTTACAAAAAAAAAAAAAAATAATAAAAAATTAAAAAAATCAGTGTGCGGCTGTTCAGTGTTGTCACAACACATTATAACAAAAACAAAAAAAAAAGGAATAAATTTATTATTCCATGACATTTGAAATGAATTCATTCATAATTCTATTGTATAAACGGCATTTAAGAATCAAATGCTCTTTAAGCCTGACTTTGTTCAAAGTCCTTAGCCAGCATTTTAAACAAAAGTTGTTTTCCATAAATCCTGTAAACTTTCACTTGCACCTTTCAGGTCATTACCATAGAGACTTTCAACATTTAAAATCGATTAGAAAAATTTTTAAATGAAAAAAAAAAATTGTTTTTCCTCTAAATACCTGCCCAGCCTGCATGGCTGTTTGATTATCGCATTTGAGTAACAATTATTCGCGAATGTTATGGAGTGTCTAACGATCATATGACAGCAGTTATACAGAGATAGACAGACAGTCACATACGAATACATATCTGCGTATAGTCATATCATAAGTATGCAAGAGCAGCAATATTGGAATGGTTGGTTGGTATATGAAACGGCTTTCCAACCGAACCGGTAGGGTAAGACTGGTTAGTATTTCATACAAAAGCAATATTTTCTACATATATTTTCACGCATTACTGACAATACTTATATAAAATTTAATCATAAATTTTAAAAAACAAAAGAAAAAAAAATACAACGAAATGAAATATCAAATAAAAGAAAAAAATCTCAGAAAACACGTCTAACTAATACGAGATATTCAAAAGATAAGGTTGCCACATGTTACAATACATCGTTTAGAATCTAAATGAAGGATATTAAGCAAATATTAACATCATTTATAGGATTTGATTGCAGTATTTAAGAGAAGGAGTCGTCACAGTCTTGTACGTAGTGAGTTGACTTATTGGACGAGAGCTTGTTGTCCAAACCCCAGCTCAAACATCTTGAAGAAAACAAAACATTTCTTTAGTTGTCTCAACAGTCTTCTGGCACAAATTCTGGGATTAAAAAACACTCATGGACAAAATAGGTGGTGTGAGAAGCTAGATTGAAATCCTGGCTCAATGTTTAGAGAGACTATTTAAGAAAGTGACAGGCTCTATATCCTACCGAAGGTTTTTCGATTACGCTTTCATAAGGGAGACAAAACGCTAACGAAACTTAACATGCTTAAAAAACTACCATAATGGAACCTTAGTCCAACACTAGCCACTTAAACCATAAAAAGTTGTATACAACGCAAATCCCTTTCGTTAGATCAAGGTACCTAAGATCCATGTTACCTAAACCGATACATGATATCTCGGAGACATTGTGTAGGAACTATTATTCAAAATTTTGATCTCTTACCGTTACCAGAAATGTCATTACGAGATTGGAAAATTTCTAGACCCTACAGAATCCAAGCACCCTCCACCTACTATTTGCTCTTTACGAGTAACAGTCGAAGATACGCCTAGTCTTCCATCGAACGCTATCCCTTGTGGCGAAAGGAGTAGTCGAAATTAGTTTCCAGAAGGTTCAATTTCGCGTTTTATACTAGTCAATTGGTCACCGTTTGATGTCGTTAGATTTTACGGGGATAATTCCCTAACGTTGGAACATTTGAAAATCAGCATTCGTCAAGTTATCCACGAAGTATCGCCTGAAATGTGCAGAAAAGTGTTCTAAAACTATATTAAAAGAATAGTGTGCTGCAACCAATCCAGGATCTGTCATTTAAATGATACTTCGTACATAAAGGCAAGGTCCAAGTATGATAATGAAACAAAATTGTCATCGGCGGAATCATAGCTTCATGTGGGCTTTATGTAACTTTGCTTTCTAAATGTTTAAGTTTAAGAGTTTAAACAGAATATCGAATAACGATTGCAAGGAAAGTATAGAATTTGTATTCCTTTCAATCTAACAATTTAAAGAAAACTCTGGCAACACTATACCTATACAATATATAACGAATATATAACAATAACAAATTAAAATTAATAACAACAAGCCAGCAATAAAAAATTTGTTAAATATCGGGATTTCCAAAGTGAGTTGTTCGAAGAAATCCATTCACAGAAGAAATAAAAATTAAAAAACAAATTTAACCAAGTTTTTATTGAAAAATACAAATTTAATGAAAAGAAAATAAACAAAAAAAAAAAAAGAAAACATTTGCATTAGTCACGATATGCAGTTTTATTTTTAATATTCCTTCATATTTATTATTCTTTTAATTTATTTTTTTTTAATTTATTTCCATTCAATATGAAATGAGACAGAGAGGTCGTGAATAAGGCCAACTTAACGCATTGTTACACTTGTAGTGTAAGATGTAAGACATATCTATTGATGGATCAGTTAAAAATGTTTATTTTGCCTGTATTGGAACGTCTTTTTGAGGAATACAAGAAAAAAACTTACTTAAGCTTGGCCAATCAAATTAAAAATTGTAGGATCTCGTCGTGATTTTCTTCCCAATTGTTTAAAAAGCGATTTCAGTATAAAATTTATCTCCTTTCCCTGATCAAACGTACTGCTATAGAAGGATTTGGATTCTTCACAACCATTAGAGATTTTACAAATTTAGCAGTTTTAACGTATAGCAGCTTGTATATAGTTCTAGTGAAATGTGGCAATCCTACATGTGTAAGGTTTCAAAGATCCAGGAATTTCTGTGGTTATTTCCTTTTTTAATTCATCAAAAATTAAATTCATTAAAATCTCATTGAATCTGGAAACATAGTAAAAATTGTCCCGAAAAAAATAGTTAAGCGTATCCTCTGAATGGTACAATGGTTAGGATGTGTGATCTCAAATCATATGAATTTCAAAAAGTGATTCAAATTATTAATTGTGGAATCCATGTTCAAACCGCGGTGGTGGTGAAAATAAATATTCATTAAGAGTTTCGAAACATATAAAGAGGCTTTAATCCTCTCCAAATCCATCCTCTAACTCCTGTCCCCTAGAGAGGAACAACCTCCATCACAAAGCTCATAATGCGCCACCTCTTGAAAAAGAGAAAATAATGTGCCCGATCTAAAAGGAGCTTCCACATGTAGACGGAAAGAAGAAAGTAAGATTTCTGAGCATAAACGTGCCAGTTAGTTTTTTGATCAAATTCCTAATTCATTCATCAGTTTAGCATCGTTCTCTTCAATTTAAATATCACGAAGCTATACTCGGCTAATTTCGAAAAATATCTCCACTTTCATGCCCAAAAAAATTAACTTTATTTAGGTGCTCAGAGCATAGAAAGTATCGGCAGTTCGTTTAAGGTGTAAATTGAAGTGAAATAACCATCTGAAAGGCTTAGTGAATGCACAAAATTGTCGAATTAGGCGCTCAGAAAATACTCATGCTATCCGCGAGAAACAAATGCACAACACAACAAGCCACTGCCTGGTGTAACTTTTGTTAGGAGACTTGATTGGACCTTAATTTTTTGAAAATGAAGCTGAAATTGCGGGATGAATTCTTTACAGGACGTAATAATGTAGATCTTATGACCTCATCTGAAAGGGGACTTCAGCAGCTGAATTTTTTTTTTGTATGTGGATTTTCTAGATAATTTCTATACATTTTGGGAATTTTATAAAATAGTTTTGGGAATTCTAAGTATTTAAAAAAATATTGGATTTAAAATGTGAAATTTGCTAAAGATTTTGTATAGTTTTAGGACAGAGATTTCTAGCATTGTTGAGTTGATAGAGATGCAGATGTTGATTGTAGGGTGTTTAAAACCACCAAGACAAATTGCATAAAACCAGAAATATGGTATTTTAGTTTGCTTTTGCATTTGTATACGAAATTAACATACACTTCCGGTTTGTTTTAATGCATACAAAAAGGAAAGAAACAACAACAACTGCATAAAACATTATATGCAGAGATGGAAACTAAACTGACTTGTTGTATTTCTTACCGGTATTGAGACGACGTTTAAGGAAATAATGAAAAATAATAAGAAAAAATGTTAAAAAAAAACAAATAAAATTATTAAAGAAAAGAAAAACTCATCTCATGTTGCCCACAAATAACGAAATAAAATGAAATGAAAATAAAAATAATTTTTTTTTTATTATAAAAATAAAACATCGACCATAAAAACACGATTAAACAACTAATAAAGGTAGAAAACATACATTTTAAAGAAATCATTTTAAAAGATTAAAATCAAAGAATACCAAAACACAACGTAATAATCGTCGTATTAACAACGTTTTTTTAAAAATAAATTTAAAAAAAAAATTATAAAATCGATCAGTGATCTCAGCATTGTATAGATAGATAGTTATTGGCGTCATTTTAACCGATATCAATTCATTCATATATACAATATAAACGTTATATGTATACGTATACGTATATTAGCAATAATGTCACCATTAGCGCTACTTTAGCGATTTCTTATTCAAAAAAAATAAGGTTTTTTATGTTGCTATTTTAAAAATCTTACTCCCCGTTATAAATAAGTGCTTTTTGTTCTACTCTTTTGCAGTTCTCATTTAATTTGGGTCAATTACTGTTTAGTTTAGTAGTTTTTATGGCTCTTTTTTTTATAACAAAGACGTTTCATTGCATTTTCTGCTATAAAAAAAAAGAAAAAGTCTAAAACAACGAACAAACTTAACCTTTGAAATGTTGAAGGAAATATTTTGAATTGATTAATAGTGGTTTTTTGTTGTTGTTATAGATTTACTAGCCATTCTTTTATTACTTTCTTATCATCATTGATTCCAAAAAAATTCTTCAGTACGAAAAAGAAATAAAAGAACTAGAGGTGTCAGCTAGAGTAAAATTTTAAACTCTACCTGGCCTAATATTTAATTTTTCAAACATTACCATCGATTCTGTGAAAACAATTTCCCTCTTCGTATGCTGTGTGAATTCCATTTTCGGGTAATTCTTGTAATATTAATTTGTGTCCAATTTGTTGTTATTTTCGTCTCTCAATCTTACTTATTTAATTGGTGGTTACAACCACTGACTCTGGGTTATAACTTAGTTTCTCACACCACCCATTCTGTGGCGGGATCCTTGTTTAATGTTGACACCGAACGACAAAAGTTTGGGAATCATTTACATGACAATCTTATTCACTGTCATTGGAAATGACATATGATTCGTCTGGATATCTCAGGGCGTAACGTTTCATGTTTCGTAACCATAAAGTAGGGTTAACTGTAGTATCTGAAAAAGAGATGTTAGGTAACAAGCAAATCTTAAGCTACCAAATGTCTGAGTAGTTTTGGAATGCAGTTCTTTTCACCTTCGGTGTGCAAATCTTTAAATTATCAACGTTTTGTTTTGATAAAATAGATTTCCTGACCAGCTTTCTTAGTCCTTATAAGATCTATCTTCATTAACGAGAAATTATACACCAATAGACAGATATCCTCCTACTTCAGATCTTTATGTTGCCCTTTCAGATTCCAAGTAATCTATCTATCTTTTTGCAGTGATCTTTCCATTAGTGTGTGTAGTATTACAGTAAATAGAAAGGCAGATCGTACGCATAATGGTTATTATGTATATCGATTCAAAAAAAAAAACTTCATTCTGCGCTGTAAAGCTTTGTGTTTCGAAACATTTTTGTTTTGAAAACACTCTTCTCTTCCTGACAAAAACCCCTAATTTTTAAGCAACACTTGGCATTTTGGTAAAATGCCTCAATGGGTGAGATGAGTTTCACGGACACAAGTTTACACTTTAAATTTCATAAACTAAGTAGATCTTAGTCTGTAAATTTCATAAACTAAGTAGATCCTAGAGTTACCATCTACGTTACCTAAAAACAAGACCTACTGCGAAAAAATTTATTAGGTTGGTTTAAAGGGTGTATTGGTGAAAACTCCATTCTACACATTTTTACATGTAAATCTGCCTGGGTTACTTATGTTCATTGTTGATATTATCCTCTCTAGAGGTCAGGA
This sequence comes from Sarcophaga bullata, assembly GCA_005959815.1. Lineage (NCBI taxonomy): Eukaryota > Metazoa > Arthropoda > Insecta > Diptera > Sarcophagidae > Sarcophaga > Sarcophaga bullata. Next base: position 359,596 of record QOCX01000154.1, read on the forward strand.
GCTGTTTGTTGTATTCTGGAATACTTAACTTCTAGTTAAACATTCTCACTACTACACAGTGTCAATGGAACGGTGTTCGCACCGCTTGGGGAAGTGATGTTGAGACTGTATGAAAATTTCTAAGGATTTTCAGGAGAATCGGTCACATTTGCAAAGAGTTTATGAATACTGTATGGATTATAAATAATAATTCTCCTTGTCATCGAAGTAGCTGAATTCGGATTAAAAAATTTCACTTATAGCTTTTCCGTAGGAATTTCGATAATTTGTATTCACAAGCTTGTATTGAAACGAATTTTTCATCAACAAAATTATTCACCATAGTCGAGGGCACCTAAATTTTTGCAACTATATCGTAGAAAACTCCAGATCAAATTGCAACAGCTGGAAGCTAGTGTCAATATATTTTCGAATAAAAAGTTTAGAAAGCAGCTCAGAGTAGATGATTCTCTGCAATTTGTGTCGACTGAATGCCATTCGTCCGTAAGCATTTTCGTTTAACCTTCACGTTAGTGCTACGCTTTTCAATCTCATTCATTTGGTGGGCAAAATTTGAACGGTCTGTTAAGAATTCAATAAAAATTCATAACCATTGTTCTGGTTTGTAATCTTTTTTGGCAGATACGTTCATACTAAACACATTAACTTCACACTGGATTATAAATTTCAAAATATTATTTATGGTTGCGCCGAAACCCTTAATTATGGATAAAAACTTTATGATTTTCAATTCAGAAAAATTTAATAATTTTTAATTATTATAACACTCACACGTAAACAAGTAGAGATGTATGGAAATCATAAACAAACATTTAACAATGTTGGTTGCACTTTTTAATTACCAGCCTCTAACCGGCAACGCATATTAAGAAGCTTCGTTAACAAATTCTCATTTATTACCATCACAATTTAGTTAATTTGTTAAATCTTTTCTTTAACTTTGTATATTTTTTTTTTAAATTTTTTTCTAATCTTGTATTCAAGCAACTTCAATATTTTCGCGTTGGTTAAAGACTGAATTTTAATTAGAGACTGACTGCTTAACACCATCACTCACCATTCCCAATAGTTGGTTTTAGTATTGTGGCTCTAACTTTTTATTTTTGTTTCAGTTTCAGTTTTTTTTTTCTTTCAATTTTATTAGTTGGCTAATAGAACTGGTTTAAATTGATGGCAACAAAAGTAACAAAATTCAACTGAGAAAGAAAAAAAGCAAGTAACAAAAAAAAAAAATACCATGTTTTACCAAAAGGCTAGTTTTTGTTATGGCTGCACCCTACGGGTGTCAATTGCAAATATCACCTAAGAAAGCTGTCAGAAAGTATAATAAATTCAAAGGCCACAAAACAAAACTTTTGTTCTATAATGATGTCATGTAAACGGTGCAGATCTTGTTAACATTTCTTTAAACTTAATAAAGAGCCTAGAGAGACTTGTGATCGAAACTCTAGGAAGACTTTAATTCTTCAGTCCTATTTATTTCTTTAACTCTATAGGCAGTTATCGACAGAGATGGAGAAAGAGAGAACAATACATATCAGGCAGCTTGTTCAAGTGGCCAAAGGAATCTTCCGTAACCACAGGCAAGGAAGATAATATGACTAGAAAAGCGATTGGGTTAACCCCGTAGTAGTATAGTTATAAAGCAGTTCTTCCATATCTTTATTATTTACCAGCTAAGCTGGTAACTGGGCTACTAGTATGATAGGGTTACCATTTATCATTATTGCCTTATTTTAAACTCGGCGGAATGGAGTGGGAACATATCATATCATAGTTGCAAAAGCTCAATAATAACTCTGTATTACGAATCTGTCAGTGATACATCACTACGTTGGTATGCTCTGTTCTAGGGTGCGATATTAATGATTCACTATGTGGAACATGTGTATGACGGCGTATTTATGTTATGTTGGTACACATTTCTGTTATATATGTTAACAATATCAGCCATTTTGGATTGTCAGTTTGTTTTTGACAGATAAAAATGTTAGTCGTGTTTTGGTGTGCACTTTGATTTTTTACTATTCGGAAAAATTTATCCAAGAAACTGTATTAAGTTTTGTATAAAAAATTAAATTAAATATGCAAAGACATTTGAAATATTGACTGTGGCGTTTGGCGCGTCTACTATGAGCAGAAAACAAGTTGAATTCTGGTATCACCGGTTTAAGGAGGGCCGAGAAGATGTGAAGGACGGTGCTCGTCCTGGTCGCCCGAGCGCGTCAACAATCGATAGAAACATTGAAGCAGTGAAGAGATTGAGTTTGGATAATCGTCGAATCAATATTAGAGGGGCTGCTGATGATGTTGGCATATCGTTCGGCTTATGCCAAGCAATTTTTACGGATGTTACGGCATTAAATTTGAGGCAGCGAAGATTGCTAAATTTTGAGCGAAAACAACGTCGCATGATGATAAGATGTTGAACGTCGTGAACGACGATCCAGATTTACTAAAAAAGGTCATAACTTGTGACGAATCATGGGTGTATGGCTATGACATTGAAACAAAAAGAAAAAAAAAACATACGTAACTCATGGCATTTAAAAATAACGGTTATTTTTTGATCACACCTCGTACACAAAGTCTGGTGCGCTCAATACAGCTCGATATCCACAAAGCTTAGAATTTTCGATTGGATTGTAAAGTCGATGTTATGCTATATGGCTACACCACCATGCAATGTACTATGCAAGGATCCCTAAGAAGTCTTAACATTTTATTAACGAAAAAATATTTCCTTAGCGATTTCCTCTTAGACGATCCAACAATTTTTGAGTAAGATATGTGCAAAACGATTAGGTTAAGATAGTGCCAGAGATCTTGTATTGATCATAAATTGCCCAGGCCACCTGCACCTGATTATTCATTTGTCGAGGACGAAATGTCATTGGAATGACAATTTATGAAGGATACGGAAGGTAAAGAAACCGCTAGAACTGTAAAATGCTTCCAAGAAAATCAAGTACCCAGAATGAAGTCTCTTAAACCCTACCGCTCAGTCAGTGTTTTCAGCGCTGAAGTATACACTATTGTAGCTCTTCAACAAAGTCGACTTTGCCTCTGTTAACCGTTTTAATTTGTTTCGTTCACACATAAGCCAGACATTGTGGCTAAAAGGGACTAAAAAATAAATCTTTTCATTGTTTTTTTTTCTTTTCTTTGCTTTCTTGTTTTTGCAATTTCATCGGTTTTCGAAACATTCTTTTGTTTTTTTTTCTTTCATTTTTTCTTTTAAATTTCAAATTAATCGTTTACTCATCTTCTTCTCTAAGAATCTTATTAATGAGCATAACGTTTATTTACGAATATACACGTTAAAAGAGAATTAGAAAGAAAACTGAAAAATAAGAGACACTCAACAGGTAAACGTTAAAGCCAAGAGATTGAATTATAGTGCGCCGCTCTGCAACGCTCGAGAACAGTACAATATTTTACCTGTTTATCTAAACAGTTAAAGTTATTGTTGTTGCATTTATTTGGAAGAAAAACAAAAAAAATTGAAATAAAAATAAAAACAAAAGGCAAAAAAGTACTAAAAATTTATTACTATTGATATGCTAGAAAGAGACCACTATTGTTATACTCATATTGTTTGGTTAAAATAAAAAGTTTTTTCTTCTTTTTATTGTTGTTACTGGGCATTAGCTCACACACAACAATAATAAACAGAATAATACAAAATAAATACAACAAAAACATCATAACAAAAGATATCAACAGAAATAACAACAATAAACAGAGGGCATAAGAATAATATAAAACTGGCTTTAAACAAAAAGCGAAAATAAAGGCAAACGTAAGATCAGGGTTACCATAGCCTTCACTTAAAAATATTGTATTTCTCGCGTGTAAGAAAGAAAGGTGGAAATTATGGAGATGATACAAGGAAAATAGGGGAGAAAATGTCATAGGAGGTTTTCTAGTTCCCTGGATTAGTATCTCTACACTGAGAAGATGCTATTTTGCAGAATCCGACAAAGGTTGGTTCCAGATCTTTGTCATCTACCTGGCATCACTCTAACAGGACACTTAGCTTTTGGCAATTTCACTGACAAGATCGGTTTGCCCCACTAGAATTGATTGAGAAGCTGCCGTGATGTGGAAGTAACCGAATCGGTACAACGCCTTTTATGTGAGTGCCCTGTATTTCAAAACATTTCATTTCATATTTGGGCAACAGAACGTTTGAGGATCTGGACATGGTGGCGAACGTGCTACTAAGAGAACTGGCCAGTTTCATCTAGAGGGTCGGGGTGCATCAAACCCACCACTAGCATATCATGACAAGTGAGCTTACCACACTCTGAATAACAGAATGGCCATATGGACTACCGAGTGAACTTGCCTGTGAAGCTAACCACTACCCTAATCTTACCTGGCATCATAATGTCTCATCAGAAAAGCATTAATCGTTGCCCACTCGAGCCACTACGTCAGTAACACAGTTTGCGAGTATGTTCTATGCCCGTTTCAAGTAGAATTAGACGATATTCATAAACAATCTAACGAGGGTATGACGAATAGAAGCTACGTTATAGCCCCCTGGCTAACCGAGTGTATCACTCTAGACTCAGCAAATGTTCTTTTGGCTGGAAGACACAACAGTGATCAAGTTGGTAGAAAATCATGAAAAATTTTAAATGCGATCCAAAATTCATACAATTCTGTTCTCTGCTGTATTCTCTCTCCTCTGACAATACTTGAACTGTTGGCAACTCTAGTACTAGTCGTTGATTATAAATAAAATGTTTCTCGATCTTGTTTGACAACTAAAAACACTGTGATTCAAGACAAATAATTTATGTTCCCAAACACACACTAATGGAGACACATGCACGCATAAATGAGATAAATCAAGTAAAACAAGAGTGCAGTACATACAAACACTCACAATCGCTGTCGTATGCACGGTAATTGAAGAAGATGAATTTACCGTTAGCAATTCCGGGTACTTACCATTTTTTTTTGTTTCTTTTCCTGATGTGTTATTGTTGTTGTTTATGTTGTTGCTATTAATGATGTATGTTGAGGAAACATGTTTCTCTCAAACTAAGTTTTGTTGTAATTTGAACTGGTTTTCGAAAGAGACACAAGTAAAGAAGGCAAAAAGCAAGATGATCATCTGCGTTACATACACTGTAGCCAACGGTGTAATGGTTTTTAAAAGCGTTAAAGAAAGGAGTGGAAAAGATTGTTACCAACAAAAAAAATATATTTTTTTTATTATTATTATTGTTATTATTTTTGTTACTTGTTTAGTTGATAGACCAGCAGAACACGAGGCCTTTTTATGACTTTTTTGTTGGTTGTTTTTTCTTTTTTTTTTGTGAAGTGGCAAGTTAAAGCTTAAAGTATGAAAAGAAACTTGTTTTTGGTTGAATTCAAAAACTGGTTAAATTCTCTTCTGTTTTTTTTCCTCTTTTTTGTTTTTTGCCTGTGTGTTCTTTTTTGCGGTAAAGGTGGGGTTTTTTCAATATTTTTTTAAACTTTTTATTTTAATTTCATTTCTTTTGTATTTTATTGCTTTACAAATTTCACCGATTATAAACGACAATATTTTATATTTTTTTATTGGTTTTGTTTTATAAAATTAAGTTTTATGTCTCCCACTTTATGTTGACGTTTGCAAAAAAAAAACCTTTTTTATTATTATTTTGGTAAACAATATTACAGGTTTTATTGACTGCAAAATTTATGACTTTTTTTAATATTTATTGAACCAGTCTTTCTTTTTTTGCAAATTATATTTATTTTTATTGGTTCTTTTGCTTTATCTCACGCACTTTTTTGTATAATTTCACTACGTTTGTTATAATAATTTTCCGTTTTATTTAATTTTTTATGGCATTTTCTTTTTCATATATTTGAAGCACTTGTAAAACAATAAAAGAAAAAAAATAAGGCAGAAGAAAAAAAGTGTATTTGAAATGCATAAAATTTTGTTGTATCCGCTTATCTTTGCGTTATTAAACACTCACGATCACCATTATGGACACGACAACAACCACTGACGGCAGTAAGCGAACAAACAAACACGTTAAAGCCAAATTCACAAAAAACGGCAGAAATAATTACCACTACTACCACACTGTCTCGATTTTGTAAACTCTTTTGCAAATATCAATTTCAAGCATTTTATCTCTTTACATCTCAATCTCACCCAAAAACAAAATTCTCTTTCTATTTTACTCTCTTTCGTTTCTATCTTATCAGTGGTTGTTCTCTTATTTTCCTTTATACACCTGTTTGTTTTAAGTGTTTCTGCATTTTTTTTGTTTGTTTTTATTAACAATTTTCATTTTATTTATTTTCCAGGTCTGGTGGACGTTGGTACCATGATTACCCTATACTACCTTGCATAAGGGCATTGTATTTTGTAGCATTTCGGAAAATTTATCCTTGAAAGACGCCAATTGATCTAATATTCGCGGCAAAAGCAGCAAGCAAGTTCGCTTATTTCAAGTACAGTAAGTGATAAAAGTTAGTAAAACTAGTTGGAGGAATACTTTGGAGACTTTCAAGCTTTTATTTAAAAAAAAAAGATTACGTTTCCAATAAAATTCCCAACGTATTGTATTACCGAGAATCAGTTCAGAAAATAAGGTGAGTGTATTTAATGTACTGTTATGTTAATTCCTATACAATGTTTATTTATCGTACATTCGAATATATTACAAAAGATATTATTTATTTCTAAACGTTATTCTTTTCTTTAAGAATTTATTTAAATAACAACACAGTTTAACTGGCAACACTGTGCTATTAATTTCATACATTATCGTCTTTAACAAAGCTCATTTTTTCAATGTTAATTACGCCTGTGCTTAACACACGTTTTAATACTACTCTCGGTTATCGCCTCAGAGCTTACTGTCTCTTCTCAACTACTTGGCAATATCGTTCTTCACTCTATTTATTCCCTTTTTGTTTTTGCGTCTGGTAACTTCACAATCTTTGTATGAATTGATTGTTATTGGATTTTTGATCTTTGTTTTGTTTCATTTTCGATAAATTATTTAGTGTCTGTACAGAATTGTACCTTTTGATGTGTGTAGTTTGTTATTGTTGAATGTATGTCTTCTTTGCTGTCGTTTATATTATTTACTTGCTGTTCAATAAAATACAATTTCAATAAAATTGGGTTCAGATGGTAATTAATTCATAGATGCTGATTCACCATTTGCGGTGAGTTTAAAGGATACATTTGTCATCGTGAGTCATAGTTTTTTCCAATCCTGCAACAATTTCTAGTTTTATTCAGTTTAGCAGTGAGATGGTTTAAGTGCACCGACAGTGCATATTCAAAAACTCTCTAAGTATTGGATTAGCGTTTTCACAAGATATATTTTTACAGCCATTTAGCCTCAAGAGAGCCTGAGTATGGTTCCTGACGGTGTGTTTTAACCTACAAACTATCACCCATTCTTTTTTTATTTTATCCTTAGAGGAGCTGGACAATCACATATGAGATATAATGTCGTCTTCAATTCCTTCTCCTCTCTATGTAGATTCCAAAGTACGACGGAGGATAATTCCAGATTCTCGTTTTCGACCTGATTTAACCATGCTCCATAAGGAACTTAGTTATCTATCTGACTTTGGACCCATTGAACTCCAGCACCGTGATAGTTCCACCACCGTTGACAGATGGCCAAAGCCATCTGCTGTGCATTGGGGTCTCATCACCACAATCACCACCACCAACCTATTCATTCCAAGGAATACTGTTATCACCCGATACCCAACAGTGACTAATCTAATTTGGTATAAAGACTCAATGGAATACTTATAATCACGCATCAATCGCTACTGACGCCAGACCAATCCTGTCGTCCTCAAGGCAATTTGATTATCAACGAAAAACAGTGTAAAGCGTCTTATAGTCGAGATATGATCGGCTATAATTGATTTTTGTTTTTCCATTCATAAAGTTTTAATCAATTTAGAAATTTATAGTCAATACAATAACAAGAGTAGTGTTTATTATGATTTATTAACCTTGTGCTTGGGTGTTATCAGAACAACTGTCATGATTTTATCACCTGCTTATCACTAAAAATAACGCGATTTCGATTTAAACATATGGTAACTCTATTTTTAACACTGATATAAAACATATTTTCATTATTTACAGCGTTTTTAATAATTGAAAAGTGAAAACCCGACTTAAGCGTCCAGAAATTTACCTTTTTTTTTTTGATAAACCGTTCATAGTTTTTCATTATTTTTACTGTAGCTTGTTGCAATGCTCTTCGGTCTTCTACCTCAAATTAATTGAGTTGACAATACTGTACTGGTGCTTATCTTGTTTTGTAAATTGTGAGTAGTTATCGTTTGTTTTTATTGTTTGCTTTCTCCACCTTTATTTTGCTTTTGTTTACTTTAACTCTTTCTCTTACTAATGTTCATTCATTCATAAATATTTTGTATTCGTTTAAACAAAAAAAAATTGATTAAAACTCTCATTTCCCTCATTCATCGCCTTGTTATTGTTGTTTTTTTACTTATTGAATGTGTTAGTTGAAGTTGCTTGTTCGTTTTCCTGTTGCCTATGTACAATGTTTATATACATTGTTGCGTGAGCCAAAAGTTGTTTATTTTATAAACTATGGCATTGCCAATGCCAAACTTTAATGTCTTCACAGTGCTACTAAAAGAAAATTAATTTTAAGAATTTTTTAGCGGGTGACACTTTGTATTGTCAAGATGGCTCCATGGTAAAGTCTCCATAGTGTAGTAGATAGTGCGTTGGCTTTTTAGACGAGAGCCTGTAGTTCAACCTCTGCTTGACAAAAGACCAGATACAAAAGAATATTTTTTTCGGCGACTTTCTCTCAGCAGTCTTTTGGTAAATACTCTGATATTAAATTAAAATACAAAGATTCTCAAATTTGTCTTTTGAAGTCAGGCCTTTGTGGGCTCTGTTCCATATCTTGCATTCATTTTATTAGTGTCCATACAATCTATTGAACTACCCAATCATTTTGCTCTCACAAGCTTTAAAATGTTTTTCGGTACCAGTAAGGCCCGCTTTCACAGAGTACATCCTTCTAGACATCTCCTCCCAATTGACAGGGCGAAAACTCATTTCTCCTTTGAAGTATATTGCAGTAAATTCTCACATGACATGTGATCCGGCAAAGTGCGACCCTATTTCCTTTGCCTGGCTAAATCAACTTGTCCAGTTAGTCAAATAGTATTCTCGGATTAATCTAATATAAACCGTTTGCTCGATTGGCGGCATAACTGTTAGAAAATACTTCTATGTTTTATACTTTGTCTTCCTATCCAAATTTAATTGAGCACACCTTTCGACACATAGACTCTCTTGGAAAATAATCCCGGGCTTCTCTATGGTTTACGAAAATGTACTGTAGGGCTGAACGACCCCGTCTGTCTGATCTCAATTCATATACAAAATCCCGTAAAATGTTTCCTTCCTCAAATGAGCCTCCTTATTGCTTAGTCCCGCTGCGAACTCTTTGCTAAACTCGTTGAGTTTACTGGCTCTGTAAGGGGGTAATTAGGGAAGGAACTGTCAGCCGTTTTGTGAAGTCACGATATTCGCTGTTACATATCGTGTTAGACTTGTTCTACCATAACCGTCATAGAAAGGCGCATGTCGTATTCAATAGCATCGCTGTAAGACATGTTCTCATTGCCCTTATTATACTTGCATTTTCCAGTGCCTGTATCTTATTTAGTCTCATCTGTTATCAGATTCGTGCTATCTGTAAAAACAATGGCCTCATAGGTTACAATTGTCCTATCCATTCAGAAATACTAGGTCACATCCTAAACTTTTTTCTGCAAGGTTTCTCCATATCACTATGGCATGCAGGTGATTGTCACTAAGTGTCCCTTGCGAAACGTAAAGTGAATGCATAAAAACCTGACTAATAACATCCAAAAGCTTCGTCTAGTCATTATCGATATATGTAGACTGGAGTTGTCGAATTAGCCAAAGCTGGACAAGTGGGGAAACAGCTGAATCCAGGACAATACTCTCATGCATATAGTAAAGCCGGCTATTTAATAGCGATTTTGAACCACTGTATATTAGAAAAAACTCAATGCAAACAACCAATTCTTAAAGCAATTGCTGTTAAGGCTTACCTTTCTGGCTACCCTTGTCGATAACATAAGCTTTAAGCAATTCTAATAAAACACAATTTAAGTTATCGAATTATTAAATTTTTAGTTCAGTAAACACTTACATCGATATTTGTCGTCGTTTTTTGTTTTTATTTTTAGAAATTTTATTTCTTTTTTCAGTTTTACGTTTAAAGTTCTATTCGAATTATGCCCGTTTCTTTTGACCTCTAATGGAATACTCACTTTAAAAAATGTTCGAGTTAATGCTGATGTTTAAAATTTAATTTTAAAACAAAAATAAAATAAAGAAATAATAATAAATGCATTTGCATAGTAAAATAAACGGAGACAGAAATGAAAATGCTTTTTTTTTGTTTTTGTTTTCGCAAATAAAGTTTTAGACTTTGAAATCAAAATTAAACATAAACATTTTGAGTACAAAAATAAAATGAAAATAAATAAAGTACGATTAGATGATACCCTATAAGGCATTAATTTCTTTTGAATGTTAAAATTTCCCATTCGAAAACTAAAGATAACTAAACTATCAAGCAATTGAATTAGGTTTGCCTAGCTAGCTATTGCCCATGTTTGTTAAGGCTTTTTAGAGCCTTGAAGTGCTTAGCATTTATCAAGTTAATCTATCGCCTCTATTCCTAAGTTCAGGTCTTTTGGTGGATTTTTTTGAGTAATATTTGGTAATCGGATGCCATGATGGTGTGTTCAAAAGCAACAACATAAAAAAAAATAATTTGCATCCATCAAGCCCCTAGAGAAGATAACATTATTACAACAAGTTAAGGCAGCTCCTCTTTCTGAGCACAGAAACAGACGTTTCTAGGCAGTTGATGTATCATGCTAACACCTGCTTAGGTGGACAAACATGATTTACGAAACGAAAAAAGCTAAAAATGGACACCGAATGAGAAGATGAAATAGATGCTTGTGGCAGTCATGTGCTTCTTTCTGTTTGATTCCTTTCATTATTAGCAAGAATATTGAATGTCTTGGCCACGTGTTGCTACCAAGCTAGTTAGCAAATTCCTTATGTGTTTAAATAAAGCAATGTATTGCGTTGGAGTGACAATCATATGCTCTCGTTTGGCAGCAATTTTTTACCCAGATTTGGTTACTTCAAAAGGTATTCATTTCTATAAAACCCTGTAGTTTTGATAGCTCCTCTTGACATTAAGATTCCAAAGGTATCTACCATTATTGCTAATAAGTTTGTTTTGGATATTCCAGTGTCTAGTCTAGTCTAGCGCTATTCTGACAGTTTAACAGCCAATCACAATCACTTATGATTTCATCGATTGTCTTTCACTAATTTTAATGTCAAATATGGATCACACTTTGAAAGCCCAATTATGGAAACTTGCAAAAAAAAATCGTTAATTCAGGTCATCATTTGACTAAGGTATTATCACATGGGTCGCCGTAGTCTACTAGGTAGTATGATGGCTTATTAGACGTAAGGTCACGGTTCAAACTGCAGGTTAGTCTATCCATCAAAATATGAAAAAATATTTCTTCGCTGACTTCCTCTCAGCAGATTTCCAGGAAAAACAGTTTGTTAAAAAATCTGTCGTTCTGAGTCGACTTTAAACTGCAGAACCCGCTACTCATGGATAAAATTAACATACACAACATGGGTGGCGTGAGAAGCTAGATTGTAATCCTGTTGTAATTATTAATTATGTCTGTATGTATGTATTGTCACATGGGTTTACTCTTAGGAAATAATCATAAAGTGTCCGCATAGAGTAAACGTACAAAAAAATTGAACCTCCTTTTGAGATTCAGTGCTTTATTAAAACAAACTTGATTAGTTTCTTAAGTATTTGGGTACTGTTAGAAGCACGCCTGTTGGAAGCACTGCTCCTCCTATAGGATCAGAATTGTGTTACAATAATATAATGCCACAACATAATTTCGACAATAACTTTTTTGAATCTTCGCAACATTGCTTCAGATTTCCTTAATTCTTTTAATGAAATAGAGGCGGCATTCGTTATGGAATGATAAGAATTTATCGAACAAAACCCAGTATATTTGACTGAATGGGCGTGCACACGCTAACTGTGCTAAATGTAAGCTTAACTTTATAGAAAAAACAAACTCTTTACTCGTCGTGAACACTCCTAAAAAAAATTGAATCTCGAATTTATTTTGTTTGTTTAGATTGTAAAAAAAGTCAATATATTCATAGTTTTTTTTTGTTTTGTTTTTTGTATTTTTATTTAATTTATAAATTATATTCAACATTATCGTACATTTTTAAATGAATAGTAAAACAAAGTTCTATAAAAATTTTTATAAAATTAACGAGAGAAAATAAATTCATTTTGAACATTGTAAGCACAAAATTTAGGCATATTTGGCTACCAGTTTTTCAACAAAAGCAACGTATTCCTTTTTGGCATCATCTTGTGATTTGCCCTTTTGTTTGTTCCACCATTCCCATTTGGCTTTGCCCTTCAAGTCCAATAAACCGGGCTTGCTAGTGTTGTTATCACCAACGGTGGCCTGTTTGAAAAGAGCATACAATTCCAAGAACTCTTCATCGGTTGGGCGTTTAGTCAAGGTCTTTACACGCTCAGCAGCGGCATTGAATTGCTATAAGGGGAAAACATAACAGAGATTAGATTTTTTAATTCAGATTATTCATTATTCGTTCAGGTGGAACTTACTTCATCCAAAGACATTTTGTTTGTGCGAAAAGTTTAATTGATCTGAAATTATCAAAAGAAATAAAAATTTATTCTTCAAAATTATTGGCATTTTCTAAATGGATTTAAAAGATTTAAAATTTTTAAAAAAATTAGGGGTCTAAATTTGTTGCACACTACTCCCTCTTTCTCTCCTCCTATAACTTAGTTTTTGGTATTCGAACACAATGTATTGCATGAGCAGAGCACATCCTCTGAGTGTTGGTTTTAATTAAAAAAAAATAGAAAACTAATGAGGTCTATCACATTTTTGGACTCAATAAATGAGCAATTTCATGGGTCACGTAACTAAATTTTTTTGCTATACCTCTACGGCCTTATTAGAAGATGGCTCAAGGAGAAAGAGCAGAAGTGCTAAGGAGATTGAACGGGTTGTCATGTGACTAGGCGTCAATGGCCTTCAGTAGGACATGCCCTGGCTAGAACGGGTGCGGTGCTGAATTTGGATAAAACTAGCATGGAACTGGTTATATGATTTTTTATGGAGCACTGCGAGGTTAAAGATCACATCAGGACTATTGCCTTGTATGTTGCTATGATCATCCCCTTCATTAATTGTCTAACCCTTAGTAGGATGAGGTTGGGGCATCTTTGAGGGTTAGATTCTTTGTCGACTTTAAGGCTATTATGAGCTTTATAATTTGATTAAGCCGACTGAACGGTGCTAGGTCAGCAGAGCGGTAGTATTTTCGTCGCCCTCTTATGTGATGTGATTTTCACTTTTTCTCCAATTCCAAATGATATCCTTGCTTACTTCTTTTCTCTATTTTGGAACGGATACAATGGATCTGTTTGACTAGCGAATATTGTACTTGTATTAATGAGAACTATACTTCCTCTAATTTAACCTAACCTAACCAAACCATATGTTATCAGAAATATGGAAAAATTTCAGAGGTAACAATGGCCAATACTTTGAATAAACGACCTTAGTCTGTTATTTAAGACAATAGCTTGAAAATATGATTCTTTTTAAAGTGATATAAAACATTATCTAAATAGACAGTTTTGTCGCTTAACGCTTTAATTGTGTTTTTATAATATGTGGTAATAAAATAGAATTTTTAATGCCTAATTTGTAATGTCTTTTTTTGAATAACAAACGCGCTGAATAACTTATGGAAAAAATAACAACAAAAATATATTCAATCTAATAGACTCTCACCTAGACCTGTCGCTTTAACACTTTAATTGTGTTTTTCTAATATATGGTAAAAAAGAATTTTTAATGCTTAATTTAGAATTTCTTATTGAATTCCAAACGAGTTGAATAACTTATGGAGAAAACAACAACAAAAACATATTCAATGTAATAGACTCTCACCTAGACCTAACGCTTTAACGCTTTAATTGTGTTTTACTAATATATGGTAGTAAAACAGAATTTTTAATGCCTAATTTAGAATGGCAACATATTCAATGTAATAAAGCAGGTTCATTAGCCTTAAAATTACTGACAAGAGAAAAGCGTTTTCTAATAAACAATCAACAGCGAGTGTTTAACTTCTTGACTTGTGGTTACAAATCCATAAAAAAAATTGACGTAAATTTAGAAAAAAAAATATTGCAAGTCATAAATTATAAAATAAATACACTTCATTTTAATTATTTGCTAATAATTATTGGTTGTTAAACATTTATGTTGAAAAAAAAAAATTTTTTTTTCTAATTTTTTGTTTTATTTTTTCTAGAATTAGTTTTGTGTGTGTGTGTGTGTGTTTTTTTTTGCATAATTAAATAATTAATTGAATGGATTTTTTTGTTTGAAATTCTTTTTGCCAAATTTTCGTGTATAAATTTTATTCTGCTGTTAGCGTTTATGATGCTTAAAATGTTTTAACCACAAATATGTTGTATTTTGGCTAGCAACTTAACTTTCTCTAACATTTTTTTTTAAACAATAAATTTTTTTGTTTTTAATTCTATTAACTGTGTATAGACTTTTTCAAATCTATTTTTATTTTTCAAAATATAAAGAAGAATACAATAAAAAGACGAGAGAAAAAAATTAATTTCAAGTTGCTTATTGTGGTTTCAGCAACAATTGTGTGTGATATGGGGAAATCAGTGTGGCTCCTAACATTTGTAAGACAATACTTAACGGTGTTGCAAACTTAATTACACTCTTGACTTACGCGTTCCAATAAAAACAAATTACACTGAGAGAAAAATTTCTATTAAAAAAGATGATTTTTTTTCAAGTTTCATTAAAAAATAAGAAGTAATTTTACAGCAGCGTTTGAAAGTGAAGATTATCTAATAAAGAAACAACTTCTATTCCAGTTTTGTGTTTGTTTATGTCCTTATAATCGAAGGCGCATACTTAACAAATAAGAGTCTGTGATTCAAATACCAGTTCAGACATCTCTAACGACAAAACAAAATATGAAAAAAAAGTATTTTTTCGGCAACTTCCTCTCAAATCTGTCGTTTTACAATCCTTTTTGCCAGTAAGGATGAGGATTTCAAAGGCAAATGTAACAAATTTACATCCACTACACCTTATATTACAACCCTTACGTCAGGATTACGATCTCGCTTTTTAGACCACCCATGTTCTGTTAATTTTATTTATGATTCCGAACTACAGTCTTTTGAGAAACTTTTTATAGCAATTTTATTTTACTCTCAAAGCCTTTGTCAAAAAAGTGCTGAGAGGCAGTCGTTAGAGAAATATTTTTTCATATTTTGTTTAGTTTACCTGGGACTTGAACCACGGCCTCGTGCTTGACTACGACCATCTTTTATTTAAGTCCCTTTTTACGATTAAATGTTAAAAATATCCTCAAGAAAGTATTCGATTGCAAGGTCAATCATTAGGAGAAGTTAAAGGTCAGTGAGATCCTTTGTTAAAGGCAGTAGCGATTGTCGTTTATGTGGGTCGTATAGCAATGCTTAGAATCTTGTACTAAATATTCGCCCTACAAGGGCATAGGTCCTAAATATTCTTAAAGTAGAGAGATTAATTTGTATGCTCTTTAAAGAAATATCAAATAAAATTGAGATTAGGGGCACAGAGGCAATTGATCATCAACATCTGCAGAATTTTAAAAACCTTACAGAACC
This sequence comes from Sarcophaga bullata, assembly GCA_005959815.1. NCBI lineage: Eukaryota > Metazoa > Arthropoda > Insecta > Diptera > Sarcophagidae > Sarcophaga > Sarcophaga bullata. Next base: position 375,492 of record QOCX01000154.1, read on the forward strand.
AATGATTAATAAATCACTAAACCTTACCAAACAGGATGTATTACTGAGTATTATAGTCAGTTTTTCATAAGACTAACACTCAGGGGAAGGCTCCTGTACATAAAAAATTACTGTAGAGGAAAGAGCAACCAGTGTTTATGTATGTACATTAAACTTGCATCAGTTTCTTTTAAACAAAATGTTTCCTCTACGGTCATCCGCATATCTGTCTACCACGAATGTATGTCCTCCTTGAATCAAACTAGTTCTACTCGGGTTTTCGGCAAAGATCATTTCATTACAATAGCCATAGAACAGTGAAGCACAGCCACAGCTCAACTAATCGATTTCACTGAATTCAATGCAATACTTTCATTATATTCAGTACACTGGTACAATTGTTTTTATTGAATTGCCAAATACACCTTAATTTGGCCATATAAAGCTAAATCCGCTTTGCTTCAAATGCAAATAATAACTTCTCAGAATGGAAAACATTAAACCACGCAAAGCCAACAACACAAATTCTTATCACCACCGCCACCTTCCTTTTCTCCCAGTGTATTAATTATGTTATGCTTGTCATTAAGTTTCTTTTGATACATGATTTAAAGCGGAAATACTTTTCTGTGTCATCGTAACATCAAAATAAAAGAAAAAGAAAAACTAAATTGAACATGAAATGAAATCCAACAGTGATAAGATATAACTAATGATTGACAAACTACAACAACAGCAATAACTTATTAAGCAAAAAGTTCGTGGAAATTAAGAATAATGAATAAAAAATAATCCGTAAGATACCATTTTAGCACACTTTTTCCAGCATTTCGGCCGTTATGTCTCGAATACAGTGTTTTCATACAGGACTGAAATTAAAGCTGGCTTGTGTCTGCGCACTAGAAACTTGAAGTATACACTTGAAGTGGGCTCTAACCGCACGATATTGTTGGTCAGTATAAGGTTCCTAAATGTAGGCTTTTAATAGGTTATTGGTCTGTGTATCGGCAAAAATTTTGGGAGTAAAACAAAAATTCCAAGCAAAGTTACTCTAATCTGTCACTTGTAGTCGATAGTAAAGTAAGTCCCTCTACTCATGGATAACATTAACACACACAATACCCGTGGCGTAAGAAGCTAGGTTATAATACTGACTAAGAGGGTTGCAATGAAGAAATAAGTAAGTAGATTCTATGGACGCTCGCTTTTTGCAAATTGTTCTTTAATTCTGTGAAGAATTGTGAAAATATTTGAACAGCTTTGGATCAGAACTAGCTTTGGAAAGATTAACGCCGGAATTCATAGACGAAAGGTTGGTTTATTAGATTTATTATTAGTTTATTATTAAATAAATTCCACGTCGCAATGTCGTGGAAGAAGCTACATTAATACCGGAGAGCTTAAAAGCATATCGACGTAATAGCTTGTAAATTTAGAACCAAGAACAACAACAACTTCAGATATTCTTTTGTATTTCAATAACAAACAAAACTTTTTTTTGATTAGAATGATGACACCGACAACAAGGGGACACGTATTGCTAATTATTCTTACGAATCACACCATAAAATGTGCGGGTTTAGAATTCACAAATTTATAAACTAGTTTTAAATTTGATTTAATATGTAAAATAAAATTGAATTTATTTTCTTTTTTTTTCATTCACTAAGCTTTGTAATTTAATTTTAAAGCAACAACAAATATAAAATTAAATGCAATTTGTATAACTCAATGTCATAGAAATAATGACTCTTTAAAGGTCAGTTTTATTTAAGTTGCAAACTTTTCCATTCCATTAATAAAGAAAGAGAAAAATCCATGATTTTATTTTAATTTTTAATTCATTTTTTCCTTTCTATCACGCACTTCTAATAAAATTTCTATTTTTTTGAAATCACTATGAAATTTTTTTATGCCACTTTTAATTTTTAAAAGAAAAAAACACTCCCCGTTGGCAGTGAATTAAATCGCTCGGTTCATCACTTACTTGTCTGGAAAACGGCAAAAAACGTTCTGAATTCAAAACGTCAGTACTGCTTATAAATATAACGATCTTATATTTATTTTTTGTTGTTTCATTTCTATTTGTTTATAATGGCATAGTCGTTGTTGTTGTTTTGATGTAGATCGGTCGTCAAAAACTTCTATTGTTTGTGAACACGACTAAACATTGTTTTTACGATGTGTAAACACAATGATCGTTTGTTTTAAAAGCTTATTTGAAAGCTTTTTTTTGCTATTTTTCTAATGTCATAAAAGCTCTCATAATTTTTGAACTGCTGATCGTCAAAGTGTACGTTATTCAGTATACGATATGTTACGATATTTAAAAATTATTGACTGTTGATCTCTTTTGAATCTACATACTGATAGTGCGACCAAAGAACAAATTCTCTCTGTAATGCATTATGTGTTACACTGTTCAATCGACCACCACGAATGTGCTCTAGGAGAAAGCCATGCGATTTTCGGGAAAACATTCGCTCTGTTTCCTTTGAACGCAATCTGTTAATAGACTGAAACCCAAGCCATATTACTTTATTCTACCAATGTCGTAGTCTAGTAGGTAGTGTATTGGTTTGTTAGACCTGAGGCCCCAGTTCAAACCCCGGGTCAGACATATCCAACAAATTGAAATTTGAAAAAAAATATTTCTACGGCTATTGTCCCTCAGCAGCTTTCTGGCAAAAACTCAGAGTAAATAAAAATTGTCATGAAAAAGTTTCTCAAAAATCTATAAGTCCCGCCACTCATGGATAAAATTAATACACACAACTTAAGTGGTGTGAGAAGTTAGGTTGCACTCTCAACTGAAGGATTGTAATAACCAGTCATGTATGTATTTATGTATCCTATTAACAATAATTAGCACCTTTGCCATCTGTTTGGCGGTGGGGCAGCTACGTATCGGCTTTTGTAATCCCTTTTCGAATAGTTATATCATAAATGGCGTAAATAGTAGTGAGATTATATAAAGTGAAGTATTGCCTGCACCATCTAGGAAATCGTATCAGGATGTCTCTTTTAACAATTGAAAAATGTGCAACTTTCAGTGTACATTGCATTGAATTTTCATACTCAGAATATCAATAATTTTTGTGTGTTCGATATTTTATATAATTGAGCTCAATTTTAATACGGCTTTCGAAATATTTTACAGTTCCACCGTTCTCTGTTATCATTCTACCCCGAAATAGAAATTATTGTACCCTTTACACTAGCTATGAGGTTTGAGGTTTTCACTTATTGCAATACACATTAAATAGAGAACGATCTCTTTCTCGTTATCTGTTTTGCTACCCTTGTAGAAATCATGCGAGATGCACTTAGATCTGTTTATCTAACATTCTGTTTCGCTCTCCACGATTTAAGATACGTCCAGTTCAACATGGTGTTAGGCATGGAATGGAATGCACGGATCACATCGATTGTTTTCCAGTTTAGTACCAGTCTTGATTAGCATATCCAGAGCAGTGTGACTTTATATCCAGTGAACGAAATAATGGAGATGATCGAATAAGCCGCCAATTTTTCGATGATTCGTTGCATTTAGTGGACGTCAATATTACGTTGGATAGAGACTTTATGGCAGCTTGGCTATCAAAATATTCTTAGGGAATATAATATTCTACTACCGAACAGTCATTTAATTGATATGAGAATGGTTTTAACTTTCTTCTGTAATACACTGCAGAGATTCAGGAGTATGTAAGAGGTTTTGATCTTCCCTAGTTTGTTAAAACTTGGTCAGCACAGGGACTGCTTTCACCTGTGGCGTCACAACGGGCCGCTATGCGTGCTCAAGTGAGCTTTTAGTATCAAAGCTATCACTCCAAATTAACCTAAAGAGGTTTTGATATCCAAATACTCGATAAACATACCACACCTGACATATAAAGCACCATATCATCTAGAATTAACTAATTAACGATTCGTTGTGAGCAATTTCGAAGTAATTATTCTGGGACCAACTATGTTGAAATCTTTAAAAGTATATGGACTTGCAGAAAAGGCACATTGTCGCAATGTAGCATAGGTTTTACTGTTCTCTCATCAATTCAACAGAATGAGTTCAAGGGAAATAAGAAGATTTTTTCCGAAAATTGCATTCGTTGATAGTTATTTAGCATATGCTTGTTTAGATATGCTCTTTTTGGTTCCCAAAACCACTAGGTGATAAAAACAATCTTCGTATTTCATAGGCTAAAGTCGTCGTCTAATAGGTAGTGTGTTGGCTTACTAGGTGTGTGGCCGTGGTTCAACTCCAGATTCAGACGTTGCGAACAAAGAGAAATATGAGGAAAATATTTTTTAGGCGACTTCCTCTCAGCAGTCTTCTGGCAAAAAGTAAAATAAAATTGAAATTGAAAACTGAAAAGTTTCTCAAAAATCTGTCGTTCGAAATCGACTTTAAACTATAGGTCCCGCCTGTCATAAATAAAATGCACACATACAAGATGAGTGATGAGAGAAGTTAGGTTTTAGTCCTGACTAAAGAGTTTTAATGCACAATTAAGTGATAATAATGGTGGATGGATAAAATCTATTTTCATATTCACTGCTCACTGCTGGTTGTATAAAAAAACCTCTGGAAATATTATGAAATTAAAATTAAATTGTTTGCAAATCTCATGGGTGGTAATAAATATTATGACCCACTAAGACTATGGACTACTGTTTATAACACTTTAAATTTTATTTGTTTAGTTTTCGATAGCAATTTACCTTTTTCTCGCTATCTTATCGCTTAAGTTAGCGGGAGGTAGACGACTATTTTAATAATTAATTTTGAAAATTATCGAACCACGCATGACCAAAGGCAATAAATATAAACATAAATTTTAAATAATCTTTCCAAACAGATTAAGTATTAAATTTAAGTGGCTCAACTTTACGATGCGATTAACATATTCGAGAAAATATTGAAAAATAAAGTAACACTCTTAACTTAAGTACAATTAATCAATTCGATTATGGAAAATTATATTCTAAACAAAGAATTTTATTTATAATAATAGGTTTCCTTCTTTGTTTATTTATTAAAATAAAAAAAGGAAGAATTCTTAAAACAAATATTCAAAGACCACTTAAGCATATTTAGGTGCATATTTCTCATAGACTTGCACGTAAGCAGCCTTGGCAGCATCTTGCGATAAACCCTTGTGTGAGTTCCAGGCTTCCCACATGGCTTTCTTTTTCAAATCTAAAGCACCAGGCTTATCAATGTTGCAATCACCAACGGTAGCTTGCTTGAAGAGACCATAGAATTCCAAGAACTCAGAATCAGAAGGCTTCTTGCTAAAGTTTTTAGCCAATTCACAAGCTTCTTCGAACTGTAATATATTTTAAACATACATTTTAATTATATTTATTAATTAATTGTTAATCTTAATAGTACTTACTGAAACCATTTTATTTAGAAACTATTTTTACTTGGATAAACGAAAACTCAAGTGGTAGTCACATACAGAAATGCTTGTGCTTTTTATATTAATTTTTTGAATACGAAAAGTTATTGATAAAATAGAAATATTTTATCTTTTCTTATAAGAATTTAATTAATTAAATTAATTATTTAAATTGTTGTATTGCATAATTTATTGGAAATTTTATTTAACTTCTATCCTTCCCCCAATGGTGGTCTTAATCTTATCGTTTACAAAAATTTTGATAATCTTTTAAAACGATGAAAAAAAAATTTAAATTGGTTCTGACCCTACATTTATTTTTAGTAAAGTTTTATTGTGGAATTATTTAAAATTAAATATTTTTTAACTTTTTAACATATTTTAAGGCATTTTTTTGTATTTGTTAAAAAACTTGTTAATGGATAATTATTACCGCTTATGGTACCATCGTAAGTTGAAGAATCTCATAGGTTCAGTATTATTAGCATTAGAAGCTGGCCACTTCTCCGTCCCCACATACATAAATACATGATTGGCCTCTACAACTCCTCAGTCAGGATTACGACCTAGTTTCTCATACCATCCATGATGCAAGTTTTAATTTTACCCATGACTGGCGCTACTTACAATTTAAAGTCGGTTCGGAACGACAGATTTTTGAGAAATTTTTCATGGCAATTTCTATTTACTCACAGAGTGTTTGCCAGAAATCTGCTGAGATGAAGTCGCCGAAGAAATATTTTTCGAATATTGTTTTGTTGATGATGTCTGACCTGGGGTTTGTTTCGAGGCCTCAGGTCTAATAAGCCAACATCTAATGTCATTAAGAAATGTATTGTTTCTTCTTAACTCAATTACCACTATTCGCCCATCAATCAATCACACTGCTAGGATCCCATCTTGTTAAATCAAAGAACGTCAGGAGTTGCATAGACTCTTTATACCGTATACGACATATCACCCGCCTCTATTGGGTTTCGGGCCACCTTAGCATTGAAGGAAACGAAAAGGTGGACAAACAGGCACACAAGGGATCGAAAATGTTTTAGTAAGAGACGATAGAGGGGGTATTTGTGTCCCTTCAAGAATACTTCTCCACACGGGAACAAGCAGCATGGAATTCAACAAACCGTGGTTGGTCCAAAATACTTTGCTGTCGAATTTCAAAACTTCTGTGTACAGCAGGAAATCCAAGGGACTACTTTAGATCGACAAAATCAATCACACAAGGATTACTGCAGAAGCTGCCAGGATGTGGAAAAAACGGAATCGGTACAATTCCTTGCATGTGTGTGCCCTGCATTTCAAAGCAGACGTCATCGGTATTAGAGTGACAAAGTTCGAAAATCTGGTCATGGTGACGAACGTCCCACTAAGGGAATTGGCCATATTCGTCAGAAACTCGGGGTGCTTCAAATCCACCACTAACGTATCGTGGCAAGGGGGATTACCTTACACTGGGTAACACAATGGGCCACCGAAAGAACTTGCCTCTAAACGGCGAGCTACCCGCCAATCTAACCTAGAAACTTTGTTTTCTATATCATCAAACTTTTGTTATATCAGCCGCGTATCATCAGGAAAGTCGATGTCTTCCCCCGGCATTTATTACAAAAGATTTTTTAATCTTTTAGAGTGTAAAGCTTTTTTAAATCAATTAAAACTAAACAGAAAAGGAGTTCCTTGTATTTATGATCTACAAAACTACGCGGAGTGGACGTAAAACCTTCTTGTTAATTCCATAATATTTCCTCTTTATGTTTAAGTTGTTTATTTACCTGCCTTTCTTTTTAACTGCCTTAAAGTTTAAAGAATTTCAGGTGCTTGAAAAAATTAATCGGAAGATTTGCATTTGAATCTTATGGGGGCTAAAAAAAATTGATTAAGATCTTCTAAGATAATATACCAATAGTAAACCTAGCTCTAGATAACCCAATTTTATAAAGAACACATTTTAAGTGAATGGAGTTGCAGAAGTTTGTAAATGCCAAAGACCATCCAGTATTTTTGGGCATTAGATAGGTGTTTATTCTAAAATAACTTAACAAGAGGAAGAAATGTCACAATCAATGACTGGTTAATTGGAAAGATTTAAAATTGATGACTGTTATTGGACTATGTGTTAACTCATCGTTGATTGCAATTGTATTTCGAGTTTGAATATAAACTACTATGCATGCGAATATGCATGATTTACAATGAAGGTGGAAAGTGTATGGCTGAGAGACCATAAGTTCTTAATAAGTGCTCATTAGAAGTGTTTCTAAGTGCAATTGCAGCAACAGTGTTAGCTTTGAAGAGGTTTTTAAAAGCCTATAAGTAGAACAATTTAAAGAGCTTTTATAAATTATATTTTTAATATTTTTATTTATTATAATATTGTTTATTTTATAAATTATTTTATTGTAATCCATTCAAAGTTGCAGGAATTTTTAATAAGTAATTTAAATACATAGTTTACAATCATTTGTAATTCCATAACATTCGATTGAATTTTTTTTTTCAGTATGAAAAGATATTCGCAAACGCCTGATTCTGGCTTTTACTACAAACTTTCTAACATGGATTTTTGTATCATAACCTTAAAGAGGACCAGGCTTAAATATGACTTTCAATCAAAAACAAAAAAAAAAAAAAACGGTAAGTTTGTATTTTAAAATATTGTAAGTTTTACTTTTGTTGTTGTATCTGTTATTTGACGCTTCTCATTCATAAAATTTCTTGAAATTATTATTCAACATTTTATCATTTTTGTTAAGTTTACTTTGCCAAGTGATAACGTTGTAGGATTATCTATTTTTGTTGTTGTCTAAATGAATTCGTCAATAAATTTAAACGCGCTTATCATGGGAAAGTTTAAAGGTTAATAAATAAATAATTTTCTATATTTACTCCTTGTGATTTATAATTCTTTTTTCTTTGAATTTTTATAAACTAAGAAAATTTAATTGAAAGTTCTAACTTCATTTAAAAATTTTCTATCTTCAGAAATTCACCATGAAATTTTTTTTCGGAATATTGGTTAAAATTGTATAAACCACTCTCAAAAGCTGTAATTACGGTATAGTGCCTATGCGCTGTCAATATGTACAAAAGAGATACAAAATGTCAATGCCATTTAAATAACCGCTTCTGGATTGAAAGTAGCAATATAAAGCTATATTTATATTATCCGCGTACAGTCTTTTACGTAGTCCAATAAAAAGTCTTTAGCCGTCAAGTCGTGAAATGAGGGACAGTGTTGCCAGCCCATAACCCGATATTATGTTCCCTTTTTTGTAGAAGAATCAAAGCATTCTCAAGCTTTGAACGGTTGGACTGATTTCCGATTCAATTTAAAATAGGCGGCAATATTAACCCCCCCCCCCGTTGTCTTTTATTACGGAGTCCAATATTTTTTAAATTGTGCAGCAGTCTAGACCCATTTGCGATCGTGTCTTAGTTTATTTCGCGATATCAGTCGTAAAATTCCGAAATATTAACGATAAAGAATGCTGTTGGACATAATACAAGAATGAGATCGGTTTTTATAGTTAAAGGCAAAATTCTTGTAGCAACTGTATCATCAAGACATTAATCAGCCTTTACTGAGGCTATTCTAGCAAACTCATTTCCATTTTCGTTTATAGGTACCTGGTGAACTGAACATCATACATACAACATAACATAATTGCTCATTACAACGTTTCAGTCAGGATTACGACTTAGCATCTCATACAGGGCGGGACCTACAGTGTGATGTAGATTCCAAAGGACAGATTTTTAAGAAACTTTTCATGGCAATTTAATAATTCTCAGAGTTTTTTGCTAAAGATCTGCTGAGAGAAACTCGCGGAAGAAATATTTTTTCATATTTTGTTTTGTTGGAGATGTCTGACCTGGGATTTGAACCGAAGCCTCCAGTCGAATCAACCAACACACTAATTACTAGACTACGCTGAATTCGTCTGCTCGAAGACGTCATGGATAAGATTTAGCATTTAACACCACCCTTGCAGAAGTTTAGAATATAAGAATATTTCCATTTACTAGGAAACTAGCACAGACAGATCTGTAAAAAACTAAACTTTTGCACAATCAAAGTTTTGATGGTAACATTTAAATTTAAACATCGGATAATATTTGAAATTTCGACTGTAATGCTCTTCTGAGCAAGGATACATACTTTTGATTTCCTACACTTTTACAACAACTATAGTGGTACTGGGCTTGCTTGAAAATCTTTCCAGGTCCATTAAAAATTAAAACTGTTTGATACTTAATCCTGGCAAATGCTTCTTTAATTCTTTGAAGTAAAAATTGCGTATTTGTTGTTTTTTTTTGTTTTTGTTTTTATTTTAATAATAAATAACTACAGTTGACATCGCCTTTTCTTTATTCTTCTTGGTATTTGGGAGCATATTTGTGATAGATTTCAACGTATTTTGCCTTAGCGTCTTCGGCACTCATACCAGCTCTTGATTTCCAGGCATTCCACATGGCCTTTCTGATGGCATCTTCTGGTTCTTCGGTGTTGCAATCACCAGCGGTAGCTTGTTTGTAATAACCGTAGAATTCCAAAAAGTCTTCTTGGCTAGGCTTCTTCTTGAAGTTCTTGGCTTTTTCAACGATTTCTTCAAACTATTAAAGAAAATAAATAAAAACCTTATAAGTAATGTTCAAAATTCCTGTTAGCTATTGTGACTTACGGTGAGCATATTGTTACTATTGAGTGGTTATTTTGCAAATAATATCGCTTTCACAATAAATCAATGGTTTTTATATGGAACATTTTTATGGGCAGTATTTTTTCTATTTTTTCTATTTTTTGTTTTGTTTTTGTAGTTTGCAAAATTTTAGTTCTTTTCGACAAATCTTATCAGTTGCAATTTATTGTATCGCTTATATATAGATGGGTAGGGTGTCAGTAGCTGGTTATCGGTGTGTTTTTGGTGAAAAAATATTACGTGTTCCTGTTTAGTCTTCAGCAATCCATAGTGAATATTGATCTTTGGGTTTGTCATTCAATTCTATTAATCACTGACTTGATTGTACATACATATTTATTGATTTCATTTTATTTTATATACTACAACTTATCTGCTGTACATACATATGTATGTATGTACATATGTGGGTGGTGGATTGGAGTACAAAATTATCGATTAGGAGATTTAAACATATTCGATTAATTAAAAAAACAGGTAGGTTTTGTTTTCTTTTTGCATTGTCCTTACTTCAGGTTGGCCCTCCTTGATATCGTTACATTTTCTACTTGCTGTCCCCAGAAGCACAGTTTCGATTACGTTCAGTCAGGTCGCCGGCAGCTTTCCAATCTTGTTAGACTCTATTATGTCTAAAAGCACTTCAACAATGTAGCCTATATGCCCCCGTTTTATCGCGAGTGATACTCATTGAGAATCTCGCTTAATTCCAATTGCCATTTTTGGGTCGCAGATATCTACTGAAAGACAATGCCATTTCAATGTTGTTGCGTTTACTCAGAATGTCAAGTTGTCGTCTATTTTTCCGTCATAATTCAAGACTGATCCGAGAATTTTTTCCAATGTATTAGCTTTTTGTTGAATCGTACCATATTTCATCAAATAATGCTGGTATACACTATTTTCACCTTTGTACGCATGCCTTTTTTCCTAACCCAAGTGAGTGAAATCACCACTGCTTATAATTATATCTTTTGCATCTGCTCCAGTTATTTGCTTATTTTCATTTCCAATTTTTATCATAGCTTTTCTACATTTGCCCGCAGGTACATACATTATCGCAACGTATTTTTGCCGAAGCACTATCACTCATATGTACGTCGTGGCCAAGACTTACTTACTTTATTGGTCATTGCAATCCTTTAGTCAGGATTACAACCTAGTCTCTCTCACACTACTCGTGTTAGGTTTGCTAATTTTATTCATGAGCAGCGGGACCTACTGTTTAATATCGACTTCGAACACGAAATTCAAGAAGCTAGTAGGCAGTGCATTGGCTTGTTAGACGCAAGCGTGTTGTTCAAACCCCATTTTAAACATTTCGAACAAAATAAAGTATAAACAAATATTTTTTCTTAACGTTCTCTCTACAGTCTTTTGGCAAAGATTAAATATAATTGCTATAAAAAGCTTCTCTTTTTCTCGTCTACAATTGACTCCACAACCGTAGGTTCCGCCATTCATGAATAAAATTAAAATACACAACAGGTATGATGTGAGAAGCTAGGTTGTAATCCTGACGAGGATTGTTTTAATCGTAATTCCTCGTAAAACTTCAATTCAAATATGCATCATCTTTCGTTTAAAATTTAATAAGGTTTATTTCTTATTTGCTGAAACAAATTTTTAAATTTAATCGATTCCTTGAATAATAATAATTCGTTCACCCTAATATTATTGGCAAAATATGATATGTGATGATATGATATGATTCTTTAACTGGTATATACTGATTACTGCTTTTCAAATCTAGTGACATTCACTATCAACGTCCGTCTATTCACCAAACCACCCCCCCATCTTTGTGAAAAGTATAATGTTTGCCGGGTATACGAATGGTATGGTATGGTACTTGTTTTAAAGATTATCAATTTTTGCTTTTTTCGATTAACGAAATACCGAATGACTTTCTTATCGATATCAGGCGTTTTATGGTTTTAAAGGGGATTTTCTTTTAATTAGAATTGTTTAAACGTACATAAACTTTGTTTTTTTTTTTTACTAATTGTGCACAATAAAAAATTGTTATTTTTATAAAATATGATTTATCGATTAATCGAATGCAATTTGAAGCAATATTCGTAATATTTTTTTAAATTGTATGTGTGGAATCAAAGAAAAAATAGGGTGTTTCCTTAACCGAACTTTTTGCATATTAAACATGCTCCAACACTTAAAACTAGGATACGATTGAGAAATGATGGTGCAACATTTTTAGTCCTATTTTTATTCATTGTAGTGATTAATTATTAACAGCAGGAAATATCAATTTAACATTTGTATGCTTTTAGCATAGAATGTCTCATGACAAAAAAGACAATTCATTTCAATTCATGAACTGCACGAATAGAGCTACATACCTAAATTAAATTGCTTGATTCCCTGAAATTGTTGGGGGTCTATCCTAGATTAGTACTTGAAACAATATTCTACTCTTTGAGTAATTGAATGATGATTTTTTTGTATGAGATTCTAAATGAGTTTTGGTTTCCAAGGTTTCCAAATGAATTTTCCAATTTTATTTGGTATTTTTGTCAAATTATTTTTATTCTCCCCCTAGAATCTATTACCTCAGGTAGAGTGAAAGGATTATTTATCAAAAAAAAAAAAATAATACCACGTATATTACCTTCTTGTGCCAGCATGATGATTTGGCCACAGCACCAAAAGAGAGCCTAAGTCTATTGATCCTGCATCACTATTTCAGGTACATTGCAGACTACACTTTATTATTTTTCGCTCGACGTTTACTATAAAGGCTCAGCATCCAATATGAGTCATCGCCTCTGGTCGACTCGACAGTAGTAAAAATCGAATAATGTGCACTCGAGAATCAGGACGGATAATTAATGATTTCTGGAATAAGTTTAGTGCGACGATTTCGAGTAGGAGAAAATGAAAAAACGGTATTATGCATCTCGACTTTAAATGGATTTTTATGCATGGCTTGAAGGTGAATGCATCTGTGGTATCTGTAGACATAACTATAAAGCTATCGGATTACTGCAACGTTTTCTATGCGAAAATATCAGCCATAAAGGCTGTTGTGATGATTATCGGAAGAACAATGATTAAAAACAACCAAATACAAAGGCATTGTGTTTTAATATATTGAACATGAGGATCAGGATGCTCTCAGTGTCTTATTCACATTATATTGGTAGCGCACAGTGTTGCCGTTTGTCTTGTTTTCTAACCAAAATTGGTTAATTTTCTTTGTTCAACGTGCAGATGTGTAAATTCTCACAATCTACACAATGGAGTTTTTAGAAACTGCAGGGCCGAACAGTTGGCTGCTAGTGGTATAACCTTTGAACTATCAGTGGAATTTTCAACATTGAGAGTCCTGTCCGCTCAAATTCCAAAGGAGTGTGCTAAGAATACTTTGGCCACAATAGGCCAGTGGGTAGAATTTCATTGAAATTAACTAAATTTTGTATTGTTTTAATAAAAGTCAGATAAAAATAGCTCTCTTACATCTTCTACCGTAGTTCTCTATGGCACTCGCAACGGATTAATTATTAAAAAATTTATAGAAATTTCTAATAAGTTTTTTAAAGAAGGCTATTTATTAATAGATTTTAATTAAAAGCAAAGGCCGTAAGTTTTTTTTTTATTATAATTTTTTATCTGCCAATAAAAAAATAGATAATTAGGCTTATATTGCTGCTAAATCTTGCTGGTGGTAATATCTTATCACAATCCTTAAGAAAACAAAAAGCACGTGAATGATTCTTGCCCTGTTCTATCTTATATTTTGAAAATAATTTAATTAGTTAACCAATATTCCAATATCTTTTAATTAAAATAATGTACTCCTTCCTGTGTTTCGATTTTAAAATTAAAAAGTATAAAAAGCAGACATTCAGTAGAAAATTTATCACTTTGGATTAACACCTCAGTTGTAAAAGGTAAATTAACAGTGATTCTTAGTCTTTCAAACCTTAAATATATTCTCTATATCCTGTCTATTGAATTAGATCCTTTTGAAAATCAATTCAGAAAAAATGGTTAGTTTCGAAGAAGCTTGTGAACTGGCTAAGAACTTTAGCAAGAAGCCTTCCGATTCTGAATTCATGGAATTCTATGGTCTCTACAAGCAAGCTACCGTTGGGGATTGTAACATTGATAAGCCTGGTGCTTTGGATTTGAAAAAGAAAGCCATGTGGGATGCCTGGAACTCACACAAGGGATTGTCGCAAGATGCTGCCAAAGCAGCTTACGTGCAAGTCTATGAGAAGTATGCACCCAAATATGCTTAAGCTGCGGAATCGCTTGTAAAACCAAAACAAACAATCATGATTAAGGATCTTTGTCATTATATAAGATAAGAGTAATTATTTATTAATAAAAACAAGTGAAGAAAATTTTAAAAAACAAAATCTTATTCACCTTAAGTAGCGCAAAAACTTTAAATTTATGCCTTAAGATGTGCTTTAAAAATTTGCCTCTGATTGGGGCATTGCAATAACAGCTGCTATCAGTGGTTTGGTTTGTTGGGTTTTCATTATCATTACCCGTATATGGGAATTGTCTGGTGTTAGAGTATGTGGTGGCAATTTATCATTGGGATCCAGCACAGCTACTACTTCAAAATCAATTTTCAAAGGTACTCCAGGCAATATACTAGGCAGCTAGAAATAAAGAAAATCGTAATTGATTTTAAATTCAATTCCTTTGGTTTTTTTTTTTTACTTATCAATACTAATCTACATAAGCTATATTTACCCTGGCCATTGATTTCTGTATGGTATAATGCCGGCGATCTGCATGCAATAACACTATCAAATTCGAAGCCATTTTGTAAGTGGATAAGTTTTGTATGGTTAAGTATAAACGAAATACAGGACCAACACCACAAACTTCAGCTGAAAGCTTGACTGGTGCATGAGTAATATCTCCCGATATTGTACGCTCCGAAGAATTTAAAGCATCTACCGTGGCACGAGCTGCTGTATGTCTTAAACGCCATAATTCTACCTGGAAACTGCCATATGTAGCTAAAAAAAAGAAAAGAAACAAGATTTTAAATCAATTTCTATTTAAATTTGCATGACTTACTTACACTTTGCATTCTGTTTCTCCCTGGCCACTTGTTCCACAAAAATAGAACTCTTTTTTGGTTTTTCTAATACTGCTGCCTGTACCATATCCGTTGCATGAGGCAATCCGCGGCCGGAAAAACTTTGATTTGGTTCAAAGGAAGCAGTTCTTTTTAGAATCTTTACTATTAGATCACCTTCCAAAGTAGTTAAACTCAAAACATGTTCTTCCAAACCTAAATAACCGAACACCATGGAACTAACAGTGCCACAAATTTGAAATTCATCCACAAGATATTTTTGCATATAAAATTGAACTAAGCCTTCCCTCAAGGCCACACAAATTAAAGTCAAACCCAAATGAGTCAAATTAACCATACACATGCAAATAGCCTGCTCTTCTAAGGGCACCACATACAATTGCTTGCCCTTTTTGGAATAACACAGTAATTTCTTGTCCATGGACGTTACCACTATTGTTTGGTCAATGGGTAACAGCTCTAAACCGGTTAAAGGGTAGTTTAGTTTAAAGATTTCCTGACCCTCAGAGGCTGCCTTACGCAACAGATAAACAGAACCATAACGTGTGGCAATGGCAATACAGAAATCCGTTTCAAAGCAACCATTTACAGCCAACATACTGGGTGTAATGTCAGCACAAGCTGTAACACGATATAATAGGCCGAAGCTTTGTGGTTCGAGAATTAAAATTTCACCATTATCGGTGGCAATTACTAAATGGGAGGGTGGTTGAGCCACACCGCTAGAAACGCGCGCCAAACATTTGAGAGCCACAGCTGAAGCATAGCGCAGAAGGTTCTCTTCTCCCTGTTGGCGTATAAAGGACTGGAAGTGTATGTTTAATTAGGTTGTTTATCTGTAACTTTATACATAAAATCTGTAAAACTTACATCCCTATCTTGTTGTGTTAATAGATTAAGCAAATGTTGTGATTTGCGTGTAAGTTTAGGCCGTTCCAAGGCCTTAAGTGATTCTATTAAGGCTTCTTGATCCTCAGAACGTACTATATTTAGTTTACGCCATATTTCTTTTTCTTCCTCCAAAACTTCCAATTCCGGCAAAGTATATTTAAAATAGGGCTTCATATGGCGATAAAACAATATCGATTCATTAATGGCCACGGCTAAAACTAAAAAAAAAGAAATCGATTTTGTAACACAAACAATAATTAAGTATTTGTTTGAAATGTTTTTTTTTTGCTTTCTTACTTGGTGTCTTGGGTTCCGATTCATCAATATATAGACTCTCTATGGCAGCTGGTATACATTTTAGTTCATGTTCAGATTCCAAATCAATGCCTCTGAATACTTTCAGTTTTGCTGAAGGTGGTTCCTCATCCAAGGCAATATCAGCAGAAATTAATCTCACATAGTTGTCCGATTTAATGTCGCTGACGGTCATGCATGATGGCAAAGTTGTTAATTTCGGTTTCTCGTTTTCATCAACAATAACTTGCAACCAATTTCCAGGACTGCACATGTTTCACTTTCTAAATAAAACTAATTTTGTAGCGTAATTACCGTAATTCAATGTTTTCCATTTTGTTTACCTTAGTAACGGCTTTGTTTACAACTGTGCTGCTCATGGTTTAGGGTTGTACGTTATAGTACTCTGGGTAAAGGAGTTCAAATTCCCAATAAACAACGCATACGCCATCTGTTTGAAAATACATTCAAGTCTTATGCATTTAATTCTTATAAAATTTTGAAGCAAAATTACTGTTGACTTACAGTGTTTCTTTTCTATTTCTTAGATGTAATGTGTTCCAAAAAACGCGGTACATTATTTGATTGCTGTCCTCAACATAATAGAAAATTAAATCGATATGCCAACGCCTGAAAATATTAATAGAAAACGGTTAACGCAACAGAAACATGCACTGGTAAGTAGAGTTTTAGAAATTTTTAATGCTAATCTTCATAGACAATTATATATTTTTGGTTTAAAAATAAGGTCTTTGTATAATTTGGAAAAAGCCTATCATAAGGTTTTTAAAAGTATTTTTTTAAATTAATTTTTATTTAAAAAAAAATCCCTACTCTCGAAAGAAATATCTATATGGTACAACAAAATCAAACTTAACCTTATTTTTTTGCATTAACTCATGTGTGATGATTGATTTGAACTTCAAGCCTATTTAGATGGTTGTAAACGTTTTTTTACTATAATGTTGAACTCCTAGGTAATGGAAACAGTACTTAATGAAATTTACGAAGGTTAGTTTAGGTTACAAGTGTTGTTCGTCACTGTAGTCGAAACCACTATTGCCCATTAGCCCATTGCACTTGAGGTCCATCAGATCATTTTCGATAGTGACACAGTTCCGTGGCAACTCTACCCCTGAAAACTACCCAAACGGAAGTAACCTAGTTAACTTAGTTTCCCATAGAGCAGGATATTTACATTGAAAGTCTTCTACCGATTCAACATACTTCTCATCAAAATAGTTCATGATATTGATAGTCCTTACACTCAATTATACAGTGTGTAAGAAGCTTAGTTGGGTGAGTGCTCTAGTTTCTTTGTATACCACATTAGTCCTTAACCGCACCAAACATCACAGAAGGCAGAACATCTTATTGGATTATTCACATACCTAGAGGCTTGACTGATGTTGAATTGATTGGAAATTGGTAAAAAAAAAGAACGTTTTTTTTTTGTGGTCCTTTTTGATGTGCTCTATACGGCCTGCTTGATGCGATGAATCAAGCTATCATCAATCTAATGAAGTGCTGTTAGTACGAAATATTTTCTTTTTCTTGACGAATTAGTGTCATGTAATCGAACTTAGCAATTTAATCCTTGGTATATATAATCCCTGGTATAGATAAGTCGTCTAGTAGGTAGTGTGTTGGCTTATTAGACGTGACCACGGTACAAACCCCAGGTCGGACATCAAATCGAAATATGAAAGAATATTTCTTCGGCAACTTCTTCTCAGCAGATTTCTGAAATGAAAATGAAAAGTTTCTCAAAAAAAAACTGTTTTTCGGAGTCGACTTTAAACTGGAGATCCCGCCACTCACGTATAAAATTAACGGACACAACATAAGTGCCATGAGAAGCTAGGTCGTAATCCAGACTTATGTATGTATAGATAAAGCCTCTATTGAAAAACTTATGGTTCTTTCTTCTCTCCATTTCTTGCCAAACTCTTCAAAAAATTATTTTGTTTTTAAATTAAAACACTGCTATTATCGCTCATCGGTCTATGATCGATCTTAATGACATAAATTGCCCATAAGCAATGGGCAATAGACGAATGTCTGTTATGGGATTGGTTAGTAATTGCCTAAATAAATCCGGTCAAGTGAAAGCTTAATAACACAGTCGTCTGCCACAAACAATAACAAACGTAAACAAAAATATTAATTCATAAACACAGGCTGCTTCTCTTCGATCTCTTTCTCTTTCATGATCACCTTGCTTAAGAATTTGCAAATAAAAAAAGTAGGTTGACTGCTTGCCTGTTTGTTAATCGACCAATAAAGCGAAATTGTTGTCGCCGATGTCGATTTTACCAATACAAATGTGCAAAATTTAATATTCAAAAAATAAAGCTGGATGTTATGTGTGATTTGATGTGTAAATAAAAAAAACGTAAACAAATTGTAATTACACGTCCAGAGGAGTTGTGTGGCACAAAGAGAGTGCTCAATTGTTGGCATTACCAACTATTTTTTTTATTAGAAACTGAAAAGAAAAACTCTCATTATTTCCGTACTCTTAAACGAAAAGAAAAAAACAAAAATAGTAAAAAAGAAGAAGAAAAAACAAGGAGATAATGATGCTGCTGGTGTCTGAACGTTTAAGTATTTTTGTTAAAACCAGTTAAACATTGAAAAAGTTTATTCACAATACCATCCAAAGCAAGCCAATCCAATCCAATTTAATTTTTGTTAAACAAGAAATGTCAAGCGTTTACCATGGCTGAGTGTGTGAGTATTAAAAACCGCTGACCAAATACAAGTTCGGTTATTCACTTCAATGGATTTATTCTTCTTACCGCTTAACACTCAGCAATTGCATGAGTCACTCTCTTTGGTATTTGCCATAAATGCGTTGTTATTTAGTGTATCAGTATCAGTACCAGTATTTCTGTATAGTTTTACCACCAGCTAATAATGATCACGTTAACCAATTTGGTTATAATGATGATGTTGTGGGTAATTTAGCTGTTAAGAGGCTGATACTCTTTTTTTTAATGAAAACGCAGAAGCATAGGTATTTTGATAAACAGGAAGTTTTCCAGATTGAATTTTCACTTGATGTTGAAATAATATTGGATGCTATCATACAGCTTATTTTAAAAGGTTGCCAACTTGAACTTTGGATATTGCAAAGTTTTCATTTAGAAACACTCGACAGTTTTGGACAATCTGTGTTACTGTGATATATATACTCTCTAACAGTCTAATTGTCTCCACTTGGTATATTTTGATGCCATAAGTTTAACGCAGCGTCAGTTTTTATAGCCATTATTTCAGCCTGAATAATATATTTTAGGGGACAACTTGAGATTAAACTGTTTCGAAAGCATTTTCCATCTAATTTTGTTGTGTGATTTCAATCCGTGAGTAAATGCTAGGATGAAGCTCTCTGAGTATTGTCTTCGTCTTTTCGCTATAAAACGAGGATCGAAAGCAGGTTGATATATCGTTTAGTAAATAGGGAAGTTTAGATCAACTATACTCAAGATTTATACATTAATTTTTATACTTCCATTCGCTTATGGCCCTCAGTCTCATTGTAGCACTTGTAACCATTTATTTCGCCAACATGATTGCTAATGCCTTAGATGATGTAGATCTAAGAATATAATTGCTACCGTTCTCAAACTGGGTTTGATGATTCCTTCCTACTACTCCTTCCACTGCAGAGACAACCACTAACCTGCGACTGGTGGAAAAAATCGTTAAACGTACAGAATTCTCTGCACGTTAGTTATGCGTCGATTATAACAGCTATTTCCAACTATTGCCTGGAAAAGGCGACTTGCTTGTGAATAATCCGCTTTACATTACAACCTTTGCACCAGAAATTCTAACTGCTTCATAGTTAAATTGAAGTAGCTTCCAGAGTGAAGTTGACATCGACTTAAAATGAAATAATGGCAACCCTGTCAATGATTCTCTCTGCTCTTGGTGAATGGAGAGTCACAGTCTACTTTCAAATTCAATTCAATTTCATTGCTGTCACACAATGGCCTCATATATGAAGCCTGATATCGCTTGTCGTTGCTGTTCTCGTCCATTATTATTTTGTTTTCAGTAGAGCACTGTGTGTTGCATCTTCGAAGTTGTAGTTAATTCGATGCTATTGCTGTTATTTGTGCCATTATGTAGTATTTGAAGACCTCAATTTTTACTAGCAACATTTTGTTTTTCCTGACAATTTTTACTTTTTAAAATGATATTTTTTCACTTATTTGATGAGATGATCATGTTGTTGTTCTTGATTCATTTTCTATATTGTGTGGCGTTAATAGCAGAACTAGTTGGATGGAAAACGAAATGAAAATTCACTTGTGAATTTGGGTGTTGGTGGCACTTGTTTATTGCGCATCACGACTCGTTTTCACTTATTACCCGGGCTGTTAACATAGGCAGAAGATTAGAGTTTTGAGTTTCTAGTTTTCTTACTTTTGCTGTTGATGCTGTATTGTTTTTGCTTCTTTTTTTATAAAAAAAAAATAATTGAATTGAAATATTCATAAGCATTTTGACTTTCTACTTTTACCAGCATCTATTTTAGCAAAAAACCAGTAATTAAATTTATGCTGAAAGAAAAAGGAAAATAATGTGAAAATAGAAGCAAAAAAGATGAAAATTTATACAGATTTTATGACTGCAATTAAATGGCACGCGTAATTGTAATTCCTTAGGAATTTTCTATGGAAAGTAATTGAAAAAGTGAGTAAATAATTAAGGGTGGAATGCACTTCACATTAATTCTTCCTCTACAGTGCAAAGTATGTCTGTAATATGCAAAGGAAAGATGGGATATTGAACCCACTTGTATGGGGGAGAAGGCAAGTCTTCTGACTCGCTAATGCATATATGTATGTCGAATGAAGTTTGTGTTAGATTTGGCCAGATTTCATTTTAGGAAATTCATAGTAGTTATAACAATTTCTGCACAAAAAGCAAATCATATAAGACAGGTCCCTCCCATTTTCACACTGATTCAGTTCGTTGGCCAAGGTTCATACCTTGTTTCTAGCTTTGCAGTAATTTCAAACTGCCACTCCGACCTAAGAACGAATTACTAGTCTTAAGTTGTACCCGAGTAATTTGATCTATAACTTAAATCCATTTCGTTGTAATTATCAAAACACATTCCCTCCGTCTTCCCTTTCGCTAAGTACAACATTCGAAATATAATTACTGCCGTGCAGAGTCAGTTCTTCTCAAAACCTATTGCCCTGATAAATTTCAGGATTTTGCTCAGTGTTAATAATTACAATTCTCTGCCTGGCACTTGATATGCACCCCAGAGTTTCTTCCTCGGACTCATTTATGCCTCACAGGTTATAAGAATGCGCTCTGATGATTCATTATCACCGTCATAGGATTTTCATGTTTAGTTCTAGACAATACTTATTCCAAATAAGAGTACTTTGAGTCTAAGCTAAAAATGTTCCTGAATCGTTTGATGCATGATTCAGATCTCCTCTTACTGTAATTTTCCAACAAAAGTTTTGATTGCCCACTTGATTTAAGAAGAATCTTTGTCTCATCATACCTTTCCAAACATCCGGCCTCCTCAACGGTGTAGAGATCAAATCCTCCAAAACTATCTTCGATTTAACCGAATACGAGCCGCTCGCTATGTCCCCAGTCCACTCTTTTACTTTTGGTCCAAGTTGTATTAAGCACATGTTATGATGGATGGCACAGATTTCCGCTTGAAAGATACCCGCGAGTTTCCCCATGGGCATAGAATATTTCTTTCCTGTTTCAAGATCTGTTCATGACCCAGCGGTATTTTACAAAATAGTCCTGACTTTAAACGAGCAAGCAGCTTCCAAATTACTAGATTCGTTTTTGTTACTAAGTATTGTTACGATGCACTTTCTAAAATCACAGAATTTACTATTATTGTCCAGGGGACAGTTAAGGACTGTTTAGGTGACAAAATTCCCATATGCAGCGGGCTAAAGTCCCACAGAATTTTTTGCCACTGTTATATCAACATATAACTGTATGTTGTCCAACTCCGTGCCAGATTTGTATTTCATTATCCTAATCAGATTCTAGTGCTCACTACCATATGCAACTAGCCTCCAGGACAGGTTCTCATTGTATCTTATTTAACTTCATCTATTTTGTTTTAACTTTCGTTCCGCTTGTTCAAACTACGGCCCCGTAGGTCACAATTAGCCTGTTACTCATGAATTTTTCTGCATGCTTGACTTTCCTTGAAATACTTTCTTCATGGGTCTACTATGTCAACCTGTTATACATTCCCATTAATAAATAGCCTGCCAATGCAAAATATTTTCCTTTTTTTGTACGCTCTTTTGAAAAACAAACAATTTATTTAAATTAGTTTTAATACACAAAATAGGCATCGTATGGCATTAGCACACAAATTTTCTTTACATTTAAGTGTTGAGACGCAAAAAAAAAAATGGATTTTCCGTTATTTAAAATGAAACACTATGAAACAGCTGTGATTAGTTTGAATTGATGACGAAAATTGAATAACAATTATTGTTATGAACAAAAACAATAATAAAAAAGAGCGACGTGAGAGATACACAGATAGAGAGAGAAAGAGAGAGAGAGAGAGAGAGAGAGAGAGCGAAAGCTTTTATATAATTATGGTATCACTTTGTTTACATTCCATTTATATTAAGTTTCATTGAAGAGCATAAGCTTTAAATTAATGGAGATATGTAAGCAATGTATGTCTGTGTTCATAATTGATTGAGTGTTTATATTTTAATTGCACAAAGAAAATCAAAGAAATATTATTACAAATTGTAATTGTAATGCTAAGGGTTTGTTGGGCAAAGCTTTTTTTAAAGATTCATGCTGTAACAAATGGACCACGAAAACAAAGTGTCGCGATAAATAAACTGAGCATAACAATTTATAGGAGAGTTATTATTGAATGAAATGTTTTATTTAAACTCTCGAGTTGAACTCTACTCGGTTTTTTGGCTCTCGGCTCTCTGTTACAGCAATAACAATAACAATAATAATAATAATGAAGATGACGAAGATTGTGCCTTTTTTACAGTTGTATTTACACTCTATTATAACTATGGAGTTTGCGTTCAGTTCATTTCAATTCAATTCAGTTCTTGTTGTTTTCTTATTTCATTGTTGTAGCTGTTGTTTACTTGGTATATTTATCGATTGTATGCTATTGTTGTTGCTTTTTTTTATATTTTTTTCTCAGTAAATTTCAAAGTGCCTTTTTTAAGTTAGTTTTTTTAGTCTGATGGTGATCGCGTTCGTGTAAAGTTCCCTCTCTATAATGAGGTTAACTTTTCGTGTGTTTATTTTTTTGTTATTATTTTTTAGTCATTTGCAGAAGAAGAAAGAAAGAAGAAATTATTTTAAATTGTCTCCTCCATACAGTGTTCTTTGAAAGATTATGACAATTTTTGTAAGAATAAAAGTGAATACAAAAGAAATTTGAAAAGTGTTAAACGAAATGCAATTAAAATTAAAATTTTGAAAGAAAAAAATTGATGTTAAATAAAGATAAATAATAAATTTTTAAAACGGAAATTGTTTAAGTATTATTTAACAATTTACATAAAGCCTCTACAGTGTAAAATAAAGTGGAAAAATATTTTTTTTTTCCATATAAAAAATTATAAATCATTTGCTTAAAATTAGTGTTGTTGTGGAGCTCGTTTTTTTTTTTTTGCAATATCTTGCGGTTCTTCCCAATTACAAAAGAGAAAATAATGTCTGCGGTAATGATTAAAACCATCTTGAGTGTATAAAAAAATTAATAATTATAAAAGAAAGAAAGAAAGTGATGAAAAAAGGTTTAAAAGATAAAAAAAAAATAGAAAAAATAATAGAAATTGTTTTTTCTTCTTAATTCAAATAAAAAAATCAAATAAAAATTAATATTGTATGCCGCAGTTTGTGAATTTAAACAAAATGTAAGTATAGCTACTACTGTTTTCTATCTAATTTATTTATTTATGTAATAAAAAAATTTAAACAATAAATATTAATATTATCCAGAATAAAATAAAAACGTATATAAAATATAGTTTGTATTGTTTATTTCCTTGTGCAAATAATAATAATTTTCTAATGTTTAAACAAATTCATTTTACGATAATAAAATCTATAAACAAAGAATTTAATAACAAAAAACAAAGAATTCTATGCCGAACAAGGTCGACTATTTTGTTATCATACACTTACTTAACTCATGTATCTTAAATCGTTAATTTTTTTTCGGTAATATGATCATTAATTGATAAAAAAAAAAAATAGGTCATAACATAAAAAAATATGCAAAAACAATTGAATATTATTATTATTGTGATTGTATTTAGCAATGGCCTTAAAATATTTCTATATTTTTTTCTTAATAGATATTTTAACCTATAAGGTTTTAAAAATTAAAAAAAAAAACATAAAATTGTGCAAATTTGACTAAAATATTTATTCGGGGCCATAAATTAATGTCTGCCGTTTACTTTCTAAAGATTGTTTCAGGTTGTGAAGTCATAAACTATAATTTTAGTATATCTTTACGGCCTAGATCTTACCTCTTGCAGTTCTGATGTTGTTTTCCCAGGTTGGAATTATAACTGGATATATCCCTGTACAATAGAGGCTTCAATTTTCCCAACAAAACTGACATCGTGGAATCAAATTACACAAACTTTTTGTTTCTTGCAATCCAAAAATTATTTAGCATATGCTTGTTTAGCTTTTTGAGTCTCAAAACCTCCAGGTGATAAAAACCATACTTCGTCTTTCATAGACTAAAGTCATCGTAGTGTAATAGGTAGCGTGTTGAAAAATATTTCTTTCTGTGACTTCTTAACAATCTTCTGGCAATAGCTGTGAAAGTAAATAAAATTGTCATGAAAAATTACACAAAAATCTGTCGTTCGATCTCGCCATTAAACCACTCATAGACAAAATTAACTTACACAACATGAGCGCTGTGAGAAGCCAGGCTAGGTTGAATCTTCCATAGCCCCTACTCCATTAAATGCAGTTATGCAGTATATAAACAATTAAGCGCTTAGATTTCGTTATTATTATTGATATCTATCGGAGAACAGACTAAATATCATTCGCATAGTTAAGATGATTATGAAGGCTCTATGGTATGACATATTTGAATGGCCCTATAATGATTCATAACATAACATTCACAAAAGTAATGCGTTAATAAATGGTAATAGAACGCATACTTAACGCACTTCAATACTGATTTTAAGGATTTTACTTATGGTAGCAATATTCAGCAAGGAGTCTGAGTGTTACAATCTTTTCCGAAGCTCTCGTAAATCTCATAGTTTTTCAGCTGATGAGCATAATGCCGGCATGTGGTCAGTGGCTAATTGAAACTACATGTGAGACAAGTTTAATTTTTCAATTTGGACAAAAGGAAAAAAAACAATGTCTGTGCCTTGTTTAGTCCATTATGACGTCGTTCAATGATAGCGTGCACTGAAAAACAAATAGAAAAATAATTACATGTTATAAATGGATTTGAAGAAATACCTGGTAATACGCTACACTACTAGACAGTGTGCTAATTTGTGACCATAATGGTTACTTTTTTATTCAGACCAGTAACGCTGACCTCTTTTAATTACTTAAACTTGCAAATTAAAAAAAAAAAAGAATTATTGAGATGAAGGAGGCTTTAGTCTTGCTTGCTCTCATACACTTCTCAATGTATTTCTGTTTTTCGAAATATTTCTGCAATTATCTGTACGTAGTCTTTTAAGATCGGAAAGCAAGGTCACTTTAATATTCTTCTGCCTTCTAGATTACCGAAATACATATTGTCTGGCTTTGAACATTTCTACATTGTCAATGATTTTATACTTTATATGCCGATAGTAATGGGTCATAATAATGTAGCAATTAATTTTGTCTTTTTCAATAGTTTCTTTAATGTGTAATAGATCCACTGCCAAAGCGTTAAAAACTTTTGATTCAAGGGTATTTTTGTCGTAGTTATTCTGGGAGTTGCCTTATCTAAATCTGCCTTCTACTCGTCATCTCCTTTTGATAGCATCACTTAAAGGGTATTTTTCTCGTAGCTATTCTAGAAGTTACCTCATTTAAATCTGTCTTCTGTTGTAAAACACAATAGCTAAGGTTATGTAGTCTATAGGGTTTATATTTAGCACGTGTTGCCCCTATGCTATGTTACAATTTTTAACGGTGGAGTTGTCTTTATATTGTAGTTGTTGTTAGCATTGTACCATAGTTGCAGTAGTTGTTGTTTAGCTATGTAATTATTTATATTGAACGATGTTAGTGGTCACTTGGCGTTATCAAACTGGGAATTACACTCTTTGGAAACGTCTAATGCTATAAAGTCGTTTACATTATATCGATAAGAGATAATGGTGATGCAAGAATAACCTGATCTAATAGCGATGATAGGCAAACGGGTACAATAATACAATTTATGAAGCGACTTTTTTCGATTTCAAAAGCAAAGATAAAACACGCATGAAACTCTTATTGCTATGAAATTTTTAATTTATTATAATGCTTGCCAATACGAATATAAAATGTTATTTCGGTCAGTATCTACGTAATGCTTTTTAAAGGTTCCAATATTAGGTTATTATATGCTTAAAGATGGTCCATCTCATATGATTTTGGTAACTAATTGGAGCTGCGAAAACAAGCAAATCCACTTTCTCGAAACTTCTTGTGCTGTAAAGCACAATAATATGTGGCATATGGCAGTGTCTTGTTGAAATTGCATACTGTCCAGTTCATAATCTTCAATTACAAGTCAAATAAAAGCGCTTATCATACAGCCATAGTGGTCTAAATTGACAGTAATGCTTCTTCTAGTGTCATTATATTCATAATGCGCCCTCCAAACTTTTAACTTTCTAAATTCAATGGTTCTTCCACAATCATTTTTGGG
>QOCX01000154.1:402769-421420 GCA_005959815.1 Sarcophaga bullata
TTTTGTAGGCCTCAGAGACGCCAATTATGTTTGGGAAACACCACCGATTGGAAAATAAGTTGTTCGTAAAAAAAATCAGCATTACAAAACGTTTAAATATGCATTTCTTCTTTATTGTAGAGAATTTTTATCTTTTATTTCTAATATTTTCCTACTTTATTACCCGCTATTACTACTATCGTGTATGGCTGTCATTTACGTTAATAATCTTTATTTATATTTGTATTGTATTTTGTTGTTAAAAATATACTCGGATTTACAATAAAAAAAATTCTTCATATCTCCCTCAACTTATGAATCATTTTCGATTTTATTCATTTTTAAACTTGATATTTATTATTACACACACAAACACGAACATACATATTATTTATGATAAATTATTATTGTTTTTGCTTTTTTTTTTTGTGGTTTTAAAAATAAACATAAAATGATGGTAGATATTTAGGCTCTCACATGAATCTTCCCCAAAGATATTCCATTTCCATTCAGGAAATGCTACTTGAAACGACTCTCCTTCTCTCTCCCTGCAATAAAAATAAAAAGAAATTTCAATTCCAAGGGTGTTAATGTAAATGCTTCAAGTTCTTGATTTTCTGTTTATCAAAAGAATATATTTTTAGTTGAAAATTAATTGTTTATCTAGAGAAATTAACCCAAAAAAACTTACAGAAGAGTTCTTAGTATCAGAGTTACACATACGAAAAGTTCAATGTATTGACTAAAAATGGATAGGAAAAGTTGCAGAAGAAAAAATACTGTGCAACGAAATGTTTTGCATTTCTTTCTCTTACTCTTCATTACAGAAGACTCCGTTTATGAGTAAGAATCCTTTATCAAACGTAGTACACATAAAAAAGTTTAAATTGATAAAAGTGGTGATCCAAACGTGGCCTTTCGAGCATTACGGTATTAACTACTTGCTTAGTCCTTTAGCCAGGGTAATTGGTTAGTTTCCGCTAGAAGACTTTTTCGAAAGAACGATTATTTTCTCAGATGTCCGAACGATATGAAATCGGAGTACTTATTAGATTCCTGAGATCAGTGCTGCAGACTATATTGAACAAGCATATCTTGAAGTCGTCGAGGTGTTCTTTAGGCATTCTTGCTTATAATTCAAGAACGACACCCTGCTCTGAAGCGATGTGTATTCCAGTACGACCGTCCTACATCAATCAAAAGAAATGGTAGTCAGAAGAGTGAAGATCTAGACTATATGGCGGGTGAGGTAACACTTTCCGTCTAGTAGTTTTCAATTAGTTTCTTGATTTCACGATGACGAAAAACTGCTACTTTGTGTTTGATTGCAAATTCAGGTGGTTTCTCGGCCATTACACGCTTCAAAAGAATTAATTGTTGTTTGTACAGGTCCTACCGTGACAGTCTGGATGGGTACTTTGTTTAGCCGCAGATTTTGTTCTTTACCAACGCTTCATATATGATATCTTGTGATTGGGTTTATCGTAATGAACCCATTCCATGCAGAAATGATTTCTTTTTTCTGGGCTTCAGTTCATGTGGCATCCAATTTACTTTTGTTTGATTGAATCCTAATGCTTTTAATTTTTTTTGAAATAGGTGTTTAAGTAACGCCTAATGATTTTGGCTAGATCTTCTTGTGGCTGTCACCAATCTTGATTCGAGAAATGTTTTCAATTTGTAGTCTTTAAAGTTTTCGTGGACGCTCTTCTTGGTCTCTGATGTCAAATTCAATATTTTTGAACTGCGAAAACCAGTCGATAAACCGGATTTTTGATGGAGCGTACAATCGTATAATTCCACAAGCAAACTATGACTCACATGTAGTTTTCTTTCCAAAAAAGGTGCAACAAATGCTAATTTCATCGGAAGTTTTCAATCATGAAAAAAATTGAATATGCACCACCAAAATAATGTTGAATGATTTTGTCAAACCATCTTCATCTCAAATGACGTAGGCATCATTCATATAAAAGAACGCATAAGGAAGTGCTGCCGTTTAATTTACCAATAACATTGAAGGCAAGCTTGTACTCAGTGAATAGTAGTTGCAGGCTAACTATCGATAGTATGTACGATTTAAAAATCCATAAATTCATTTATAACTGCTCTGTTGAGACTTTAGCGAAACATTTCAATTTTCGATGCATTAATTAACATTTTTTTAACATATTCATGATGGAATTATTTTTTATTTTTATTTGTTTCTTCTTTCTTGTTTCATTTAATTATCGCATAATATTTATAGGTGATATCAAAAATACTTCAGTTGTGTGTGTGTGTGTGTTTTTTTTATTTTTTTTTTAAATTTTTTAAAAACGATTTCACTTAAAAAACGTTAAAAATTCAAAAATTTCTCTTTAGGACATCATTTTTTTTTTTGTCTCCACTATCCCATCAGTAAGAGAAGTAACACAAACAGCACAGCTGGTAGACACAATTGTTTTACATTTTTGTACAATTTTTTGTGTTTTTTTCCTCCCCTTTTCTTTGTTTAGGTCTGTCATTTACACATGACAAACACGATTTTAATGACAACAACAAGAGTAACAATAATAATATTGTAATAATAGCAACAACAACTAAACTAAACATACATCTTTCGTGAACTAAAATCAAAACAAACACACACACACAGACACAGCCACAAAGACAATTGAAATCTGTATGAGAATGATTTTTGTTGATTGAAACAATAAATAAAAGAGTAAAATAAAAACCGTTATTTCAAGTAAATTCAATGTGAGACTGAGTATGAGAGTGTCTGTTATGTGTACAAAACAATATTACACATACAAAACAATAACATTAGAGTTGCATTTTAATGTTACTCTTGTTTTCATTGCTTTAAACCAGTGTGGCTTGCATTTCGCAATACTTTTGGCCATGACATGATGTTTTAAAGATTTCTTTAGTAAAAAGCGTTAAAAGCATAACATCTGAAACATCAATTGTTGTACTTCAAGTGAGGTCACAATATTATTTCTATATGTGGCTTATAAATCTCATTTAAATGTCGGAATAATGAGTATATTCTATAGGATTTATTTTAAATTTTTCTCACTGTAAATCACTAGCTAAAGATAGAAGAAAAAAAAAACTAACCACTGATTAGGAAATATTATTTAAACAAAGAAAATTAATTTTCTATAATCAAAGCTAACTGACTGACTGACTGCCTGGTACTCGCATTTATTTAAATGTCATTGCATTTCACATTCAGTCATTATTCTTCGTTTGAAACAAGAAAAGAAAAAAGTTTTTATTTTTATTTAGATGAACACGTAGAAATAAATAAAAAACAAACAATATTTATTGTATAAATTTCTGCGTCATTATAAATTTCAATGTTTTGTAATATATTATGGCTGATAAAGAAAAGTTTTTTGTATTATTCTATCTTCTTTTTTTTCTCTTTTTTGTTGTATAAAAATGGTCATTCATTTAAACATTTAAATCGTTAATAAGCCTATGGAGAGTTTATAAGGCTTGGTCTTAAAAAAAAACTTAATTTTGCTGTACATATTTGGAATTTTTTCAAATGGGGCCATATTTTCTTAAGAGTATTCACCTTAAAATGAAACTTTAACAAAAAGAAAATTCCAAATACCTGACAGGAACATTACATTAGAGTTTATAATATTTAGGATAGTTCTGGGTAGTTTGGAAAAGCTAGGGACTTTCCCAGAATAATGGTTACTGGACCCTATGTAGCCCAAGTGTAACCTAGTTACGAATTTACACTCTAAGGTATTGATCGTGGCCCGCTGTAGTCTAGTAGGTAGGTGTGTTGGCTTATCACACAACACCCAGGGGTTCTACATCCTGCTCAAACATTCCGAACGAGAACGTAATAAAAAATATTTCTTTCAGCAACTTCGTCTCCCTGCAGTTTTAGGCAAAACCTCAGAGAGTAAATAATATTACCATGAAAAAATGCTTCAAAAGTCTGTCTGGCTTAGGTGTGTCAATCAAACTTCTTGGGTAGACAGTCCATCTCCTCCTATTTACCTACCTAATGGTTAAATTTACATTTTAATTTTCTTAAAACATGAACAGCTCTGAATATGTTCAAACGGTCTGATAGAACACCCCTTTTAGTGGAATGAACTCTCTCATTCTGTTCCAAAATTCTTTAAAATTGATTTCTCGTATAAAAATTATGTCTCTAAGCTAGGCTTTATCAATTAAAAATCGATAATAAATTTCAGAGTTAAAAAACAGACAAATTTCATAATGAATTTCATCATGTCAAACCAAGCAAAAACCAACTACGAGAACAACAAAAGCAACAACAATGAATTCGACATAAATTTTATTTAGGAAAATAATTTTTAAGGCAAAAATATGTGCAACAAAAATTACTTGAAAACAACAAAAAACAAAAAGATGTTTTAGCCATGATAAGAAAACCTCATGTATAAACAACATTCATGCCACAAGCATCTCCTCTTCTAACACTTCTCACATCATCTATACACTGATAGTGTAGCGTTGTATCGGCGGTGTTGCAGCATAAAAGATTGCAAGTATGAATCAAGTATGATATTGCATCATATGCCCGCTATTTTAATGAATGCATATGTACGTATACGTATGTATGTATGTATGTGCAACAAATTTGTTGTATGAACAGAAAAAATAAGGAAAAACATCAAATTTATGTTAATGTTTATGGTAATTTCCCATAAACAACAACAACAACAGCAGCAGAATAATGAAATCATATAGAAACCCAACAGAAACAATAGAAACTATTCACGAAAAACAAATTTATTACTAATGATTCGTGAAAAACAAAACAAAAAAAAAACAAAAAAAAAATTCTGTATTTGAAAACGATAACAGCGGATATATTGCATATGCAACAGTATTGCATTGCATTGCCCGGACACACTGAGAGAAAAAGAGAGGGCATAACATAATATTGCGACATTTTTAACTTCCTTAGTTGCCTAGAACACTAGGTCTAGGAGGTCCACTTAATTTTAAACAGAATTCAGGAGCGCTAACA
Source organism: Sarcophaga bullata (assembly GCA_005959815.1). Classification (NCBI taxonomy): domain Eukaryota; kingdom Metazoa; phylum Arthropoda; class Insecta; order Diptera; family Sarcophagidae; genus Sarcophaga; species Sarcophaga bullata. The sequence continues at coordinate 407,763 of QOCX01000154.1, forward strand.
AAGTTTATAGGGTATCTCTGTAATGTCTGCGTAAAGCCTACTGACCTGAAAAATTTCAGGAAGCTGTTCGATGTCCAGAGTAAGATTTCCCTGCCTAGCACTTGATATGCGCCCATGTGATTCTTCCAAGGATGCGTTATAGTTTCCAAGGATGTATTCCGATGATTCATTCTCGTCGTCACAGCATTTACATGCTGGGCTTGAGAAAACTCGCATTCTGAATAAGTGTACCCTGAGCATACAGTGCCCCATCAAAATATCGTCTGCCAGTCTCAAATTATGCCTGACTCAGATAACCACTTATTGTAGCTTAAGTTTCGATTGTCTTAAACCCAAATCTCCTTCATTTTCCCTTTGTTTGAGTGTACCTTTCCAAACATACGATAACACTCAAACAAGTACAAACTCCTCTCTTCTCATGCTCGTTTGTTTGTCTATTGCCGAGGATTCCCCTATGACCTCGTATAGCCAGCAGCGGTTAACCTTATTTTGATCTTCCTCTACCACATCGATATACTGTGATTATTAAGGCTAGAATTCTTCCATTTGGAAGAAGGTTCAATGTCAAGTCTGCTTTATACGGATGCCGTATAACTCCTTAATAATTATAGTATTAGATAAACTGGCCTCCAAAGAGAACTAGGCTTTGCAAGATTGTCTCATTCGCAACCCCTTTACCGTATATTCCTAAGCCTATACCAGTTCAACTGTTCCGTTAAGAGACGAGTAACGCTGGAGTTCAGTTCTTGCTTACAGGAATAGAGGGCTCAATATAAAGGATTGTTGCCCGTAAAGATATTTATAAAACGACAGCTCGTCTTAGTCTCCTTGGTAGCAGACATTTTCCCTTGTAAACGCTGAAATTATCTAGAAACTGAAATTGTAATTGGCAACAACAGCAAACAACAACTTTTAGGGTATTGGATTTGTGGGTGTAAAAACGCGAATCCTTTCTACTGCCATGGAGACTTTTGCTCCATGTTCTAAGTTTGAAACTGGTCGTAGATTACGATATGGTTCATGGAGTATCACAATGGACTCCGATGAAACTAGCTAATCATGCATTTGGAAGTGTTCAGAAGAGAAGAAAGCGCATATAGTTCGCATTCCAATTAAAGTTTCCTTTGGTTACCGTAACGCAGGAGTATCTAGAGTCCTAATCGCTGCGTGCTTCTTTTTCCTATTTATGTACGTATATTAGCAACACTTGAGTCGATAAAAGCTTCAGGTTATAAAATTCTTATACGAAGAGCTTCGAAAGCTGGGAAGGAGGACCGAATTGGTATTGACGAGTACCCGTAGATCGTTTTCAATAAAAATAAAAATGTACGTCACTTTTATTTTCAAAATATTTTCTTGGGCCTTACAATTCAAATTAATGCCAATATTATCTCTCAGTGTATTTAATATTTCTTCAGAAATTTTGTAGAGTTTTTGTGTTTTAACTTGGTTTTTAAGCTGCTCTGTTGGGTGTTTGTGAAGGTGTTCCATAAAAACATGGTTAAATCTAGTTTATGAAGTGTAAACGTGTTTGCAATTTAAAACTAATAACGCTGCCATTGAAATTCATTAAAAATTCATACAATTTGATTTTGGTTGCCTAATTTTTTAAGCAATTTTTGTTAAAAATATTCCGTAAAAAGTTCTCAAAAACTTGTCGACAGAAAACTACTAAAAAAAAATGGCATGACAGACAGACAATTATTATGTTTTATTAGCACACTTTAATGAAATATTTTAAAGCTGAATTAACAAAAATTACTTTTAATTTTTGCTTTTAGTTTAGTTTTTTTTTGCTGTTGTTGTCTTTTTTATTTATTTTTTCTTATAAAAAAAAAAAAAAACAAAAAAACTCACAAATCAAGGTGATGTCTCTCGATGACAGACAGTTTTTGTTGTAGTTTTGTTGACAACAATGAACAACCAACCAGTCCGGTATAAAATTAAAAATTTTTCATGATGTCAACATAAAAAAATAAAAATTAAAACTAAAAATAATACAAATTGCCAATATAATCTCAGTCTATAAGTAGAAACAATAGTTGCCAACAACAGATACAAACTGTACTTGGAAAAAAAGTTGTTTAACACGCTCTGTCCACTGCATTAAAAGGATGACTGAGCTTTGTTGTTCATAATTATGAAGTTCATAGAAAACTGTGTCAGGATCAGCTTAAAGTTTAATAACTTTACGCTTCAAAGCAGACGTAAGAAATGTAATCAGTAGCGATAAACTTTTTTATAAATCTTATGCCAAGTAAAAGTTACTTTCTGACTGATTACAGTGTTGCCAGACAGATTTTTCTATATATTAGGTTATTTTATAGTAGTATATATAGTTGTACAATAAATGACTCACGTTTCAGCGCTCCACACTTTTCGCTTATGAAAGCCAACGATTTTGTTATGATTCAGTAGGAATTCTTAGATGGAAGTTTGATTCATGGTGTTATTTCATTCTAATGGGTGTGTAATCCCGAACCTCAAACTCCTTTGATTCGATCTGAATAGTAAAAAATCCAGAGATGTCCGTGGTTTGTATCTCAACGAATAGAATCTTCAAAAACTATTTCCAAAAAACAACTGCAATAGAGCACAATAACTTTAGCAAGAGATTTCGCACGGATTCCATTGATATCGATTGAAAACGTGGACTCTGTGCATAACCAGAGCAATACAATTACAGAAATTGTCTCCCGGAATTTTATTCTCCTGTAGGCAGAGCATGCGTAATCTATTGGGACAAAACCTTAGGTTGTAGTGTCGGAATAGTTTATTTTCTTTAATTTGGTAAAGAATTTCGCTTTAGGAGAAAGAGCCTAGATATAGACGACTTCGAGGGCCTACAGATCCAGTTGCTTGTAAACTAATTTTTATAACAGTGTACAATTCCTCCACCTCTCAGCAGATTTCTGGCAAAAACTCGGAGATTAATTAGATTACCATGAGAATTTTCTCAAAGATCTGTAGTATGGTTTCGACCTTAAACTGCAAGTTCCGCCACTCAAGTATAAAATTACCACATAAGTGGTGCGAGAAGCTAGGTTATAATCCTGACTAAAGGGTTGTAATAACCAATAATGTACATTTATATGTATGGAATGTATGGAATGTATTGATGAGTACTTATAAAGAATTCAAATCAATACTATGTCTAGGGGTATCACTAAGAGCTTCGGTGACCATTAAATCAAAAGTGATTTTTACAACTCAGGCATTGTAATTTTGATTTTTTCTGTAGTTTTTTTTTTTATATATTTTTTTTAATTTCAAACATTTTTTAAAATATTTTTTACAGATTTTTTCTAACAAGGTATGAAAAGAAAGCAAAAAAAAAAAAAATTTTTTCAATTATTCCTGGTTAGGGGACACTCCCATTATTTTAAACACAACTGCAGGCATTGCCAAACGATTAGCATTTTACAATTACTTTTACCTCAGGTTTTGTTTGTTTACACACGTACACTTATGGCACAGCAAAACGAAAGGTAAACAACATAAAAATTCTTCACTAATCATCTCTCTCTGGATTTCTTTGCTTACTCTCACTATCACGCTTTCTGTCTCTCTCTCTCTCTCTCTCTCTCTCTCTCTCTTTCTTCACCGCATTGGCACGAAATCAACAGAAAAGCCTTTTTTTTTTTTTTGTTGGTAAACCGCCAAAAAGCAATACAACATTTTAATGAGTGTAAAACAGGTTTTCGTTTTCATTGTTGTAACACACAAGTTGTAAGTTTGATATTGGTTTTCTTACGAGAGAGCAAACAGTTGCAAAAGCCTTGCTTACTTGCGTTTACTATTAAGCCGAATGATAGGTAAATAAACAATGCTTAGTCATAAAAAAAGCTTTCGAACAGGCTGTAATCAAATGGCAACAAACAAGTTAGTTGTGCTTGCTAAACTGTATTGGTTATTAAATATCAAAAAAACATTAACAAAACCCAACCACACAGCACAAAAAAAAAAAAAAAACAACCAAACCAACTAAACAAACTGCATTCCATGCGAAAACATGTCTTTCAATTATTTTTTTTTGTTTTTGTTTTTTAATTTGCAAATATTTTCATTAAAAAATGTTGATAGTGATAGTAAGTAGCAGCGTATATGTGTTTGTTGTTGCTTTAGTTAATATTTAAACAATTATTTTTGTAATTTTTTTTACCCTACATGTGAAAAATGTGGTATGTACATTTATGGTATTAGTTTGGAATCGTTTTTTTTTACAATGGTTCACCAAGTCAGTTTAAGTTTGCCATCAACAAATGAAAATGTTTTCCTAAAATAATTAAAAATAAATTAAACTTTGGGTAGATGTTTCTTATCGATGAAATTACTACAAACTTAATCGCACATTGCCTTCCGGACAACATTTATCCAATTTTTTTATTCGTTTGAAAGAGCTACTATTGAGCTAATTGTGAATGGAATTCCATAACTTTCAAATGTCCACCACGGCATCTCTGGGCGAAGCAATGCATCTGAAATGTTCAATTTCCCGTGGTTCTGGGTTACGTTTGTCACTGTGGTTTGCGGCTTATTCGCATGCACCTGCGCGGTCAGAAAACGCTATAATAAAAGGTCTAATGGAGTAAAATTGCACGATCTGAATGGCGTTAGTTCACATCACCTTCTTATAAGAAACCATTCCCCTTCAATCGGCCTTATAGATTATCCACCGTGGTATGTAACGTCTACCTATTTCAAAAATACATGTCGTCGTCGTCCAGATCATTTAATTCAGACCAAAAAAGTTGAAAATCCTCGGCTTATAGTGCACATTGCTGATAATGCCGGCTTGGCTAACGTTGTTCTCAAATAAATATGTGCTTATGCCGCCCAGCCAGTCCAAAATTCACACCAAACAGTGGCTTTTTCGGAATGCATTGGACGCTCTTAGATCTCATGTGCATTGACAACTTTCCAAAAATCCAAAAATCAACAAGATGACCATTGTCAACTGTTACAGTTCAGAAGTTCCTGTTAGAAGTCTCCAAAGATGTATTATATCGTGTTATTCCTAATGGTTCCGGATGGATGTCACATGTTTCATATTTCAAACGCTTAGGTTATATTAGTTGACGTCTAGGCATCAGAGATAGTTTTAGTTAAGCAATATAACGACCAGTAACATTATAAAATAAAAACATTATGATGTTTTACTGTATGGTGTAATATAGTCCCGATTTATCGTTTATAATTTGTCTATTTGTTTCTCCCTCTCTCATTCTCTCTCACCCTCACACTCTGTATTCATTAAAAATAAAACACATGTTATTACAATCGTCGTTTAACAAATTCTTGTTTAAATTAACTACAACCACATACTTACATTACTACTAAGCTTGTTTATCCGTATTTGAATGTGTGTTCAATATGATTTCACAATATTTACATACTTCTGGTGTATTTATCATTATCAGTGCAAACAAATGGCGAGAAACTACACCCACACCCAGTGACTCAAGATAATGATGAACTAAAATGCTATGGAAACTGTGTTCAAATACATTCGTATACTGAATATGAAAACAATTATTAAATATCGATATTAATGGGTTAAAAAGTCTATGAACTTATTATATATCTTTTAAAAATATTTGAAATTCAGTTTAATTTCATTAATTTGTTTCATTAATTATTTATAAATTATTGTACGCAGCATTGGTTCAATTTCTTTCAATCTAACTCCTCTTAGATAAAATATTGGGATCTTATGCGTCCGATAACATAGAAAGTGATACATTGTTTCGATGTCTTCAGTCGCATGTATTCGCTGTAAAGACGAGTATCCAGACTTAACGATCTCATATGTACATACCTACATTATTGGTTATTACAACCTCTCAGGCAGAATTGGGACGTAGCTTCTCACACCACTTATGTTGTGTAGAATAATTTTATACAGGAGTAGCGTGACTTACAGTTTAAAGTCGCTACAGACTTTTGAAAAACTTTTCATAGCAATTGCATTTAATCGCAGAGGTTTTGCCAGAAATCTACAGGGAGGCAGTTGCCGAAGAAATATTTTTTTAATTTCGTTTCGTTGGAGATGCCTAAACTGGAGTTTGAATCTAATAAGTCAACACACTAGATGCTAGACTACGGTGACTATAACAATTCATAGTTGCGCGTCAGATTGTTTTAGCAATTTTGCATACTGTGTCCGTTGTTGCATAGGGTTTTCTGCTACATTTTATTCATTGGTTTTCAGTTAGCGCTTCGGATTCCAGCGCACCTAAATTTATCTCCTAATTCTCTCGCTGTAATTCTTATTTATTTCCCTATCATTTCTAAACAATTTGGAACACACTTTCAAATCAATGTAGCCTGTTAACTGTTTAAAAACAGTTCTAGACTTAACAACTCTGTAGCTACCATTTATCTGTCACTATCTGCCCATTCGAAAAAACTGGGACAACTCACACTCCCCTGATTGCACGTGCTTTAACTTCGAAGACCAAGGTAGAGGTAAGCAATGTCTGCTTTCAGATTCTACTGATGCTACCCAATCCGTATTACAATACAAAAATGGAAGACGTTCGTGAATTTGTTCACACGGTAAGCTGTGCTAGTGTTTCTTTATACGAATTGTCCATCGTGGTTCGATATCTCAGTTTTATTCGACTTTTTTTTATTTAACCAATAGACTCAGTGGATAGCGTCTATTCATGCAGAGTTTTGTTTTCGAACTAAAAATGAAAAAAGATGGCATGGAGAGAATTGGTACTGTTTATGAAAACTAGATTTGAATCAGTAATTGTCGTTATGGAAGAAGAACGTTTTCTCTAATTCATTTCGTGTGCCACTAGTCAATCGATCTGATGTGCGTTAGGAAGGCAAGTAGTACGTATACATCTAGAATTTCAGACTTCGTGAAGACTAATATTTCCATTCTTATTCGTATATAAATTATGTATGACGTAAGAAGATCAGATAAATGAAGCATTCCGTGTGCCGTCTTAAGAAACTGAGGTAGTTTAAAGCTTCTTTCGGTACTATTCGGATACCAGTGATCATCGCAATGAATTTTCGGCCAGATTAGATGACATTTTGCATGGAACAAAAAGTTGGAGTTTGGAAACTCAAAAATATCGTGCTCTAAAGCTGTGAAACACTCCACTTCCCAGTTATTTTTCCTCTTCTCTTGAGTTTTTATAAAGAAAACAATCTTACATGATTATTTAAATTTTAAAATTTATGAACTTGCAACGCAATATGCAAATACCGAAATAACAGAATAAACAATTTGCCACACAGCTATTCCGACTCAGAGGCAATCAAATAAATTAACGCAACCGATTGTTGATTGTTGCACCACACTACACCAGAACACAACACAGCATAGCAAACAAACCAAACCCCAAACAAGTAACCAGTCATTGAAGAAATTCTGTGAAATTTATAAAGAAATATTACAACAACCACAACAAATAAAAAATAACAAGAAAAAAAAATAAATGAAAACAAGAAATAAACGGATTCATACACAATAAATAAAAACGGATTTAAACGAAATAGAATTAAAAGAACATTTACACACAACGTCAACAAAATAAACATACATACACACATCCACACAAAAAGAAATGTGGTAGAAATTGAACGTACATAAATGCATATATACTCACTTATATCGGGTGTGTTTGCACTACAAACTTATCAGTGCAACAACCACTCTCTAAACAAACTACTGAGGAGCAATTGATGATTGAAATTATGGAGCAGACATACTCTGGCTGCAGCATAATTCTTTTATTTTTAAGCTGGCAAGCTAACACGCACATACACGTATGCTTATAGAACTCATAACAGATTGTAGAAGATCCGTATTTTTAGACAGCATTTACAGCCGCTTAAACGAATGACTGACTGACCAAATGAATGAATGAATGAAACTGTCTTTTTGTGTTTCAAAGTGTACTGCTGTAACAGTACCATATCAAACGGCTTTCCAAGACATTTGCTGTTTAACAAACAAACAAAACAAAAAATAAGAAAAAGAAGTCTTTAATGTCTTACTTTATTATTATTTTTATTTAATCCCTCGTATACACATGTACGAGGGTTGTATAAAATTAGCATTGAATAACGTTGTCTGATTAAATCATATACAAGACCAAAAGTCTGTAGTCTGTAATCAACTGTTGGAAAAATGATCAAATAAATCCTTAAATCTTACTTACTTATTGACCATTAACAACCCGATTATCGGATTTCGGCAATTCCAGGCGCCTTTGTTTTTTGCTCACCTTCGCCAGTTGATCATACTAATGGATGACACGTCTTCCCCGACTTGGTCCATTCAACGCAAAAAAGGTCGTTCTCTTCGCCGACTTCTACAAATATAATACTTCAATCATTTTTTTAGTTTTCCATTATCCAACAATCGTCTGAATTGGTATTTTTCCACGGCACTTAAGTTCTCTGCATCCAGATGTCCACTCACTGACTATTACTCTTATGTCTTCGTGTGGTATTGACCTTAATACTGTCTCATAAAACTATTCGCTTATAGAGGGTTCGTTGCTTAGTATTGATTTTCCGACTTTTCGTACTAATAAGTGTTTTCCTTGCCTTTGTAGTCTTTAAACGCCACTGAAGCGTGGCTCATCGTCTTTTCTTCCTAAGTAGACAAGTATAAGATACTCAGCAGTTATAAATTCAGCGGTATTGCACAATCGTGCGATTCTCTCGCTAAATTCTTTGCAAAGCTTTGCCAATCTAGTTATTGGAAACAATATTTTTACATTTCGAGATCGAATTCGATTTCTTGTTTGCATGGTTAAAATCGTCTTCCCTGAATAGGGTTAATTAGTAGTATGTTGTCACGATTTCTATATTCGGCTTCAATCAAGAAGAATCGCAAATTAGGAAAAACCAATCAAATCTGGTGCTGGGGTTTCCGACTTTCTCTTGAGTCTTGCTAAGTTATCCATATTTTTTCCAGTTGCATATATCGGTCAATCATTGAACTCTCATTGTGCAAAAAAGGTATCAAGTGTTGTCATGCACTGTGAGCTGTAACCCGGCAATTATCTTTCAAGGAACTTAAACCTTTAATTTCAGAAACCTACTACACTTTAAGACATTTTAAAACTTTAAATTCTCTGGTTTAAGGCAAACATACTGTTAGACACCGCACTATCTGTGCTTGTTAGACGTGAGACCACGGTTCAAATTTCAGGTCAGACGACTCGAACCAAACCAATTTCCGGTGACTTCCTCTGAACAGATTTCTGGTAAAATCTGAGTGAAAAGTTTCTCAAAAATCTGTCGTTAGAAGCTAGGTCGTTATCTAGACTAAAGGGTTGCAATGAGCTATAAGGTTCTTACCTTATCTTTGCTCCTTTGTCAACCCTCGTACTATTCTGATTGCCTTAAATTACAATTGCAGAATGAAATTGAGAATATTGCCTTAATAAAGTGATGCTTTACAATAATTATTACAATCCATACTCTTGTCCTCCCTCTTTTTAAATAGCCTTATAGTGTACATATACACACTCATTCATTCGTATATACGGCATTAATAAGTTTTTTTTTCATAATTAAAGATTCTCTTGAGTTCATCATGGTTTTTAAACTGCAAAGTATTCTAAAATATTTCTACTTGATGTAGGAAATAGAAAAAAAGGGTCATTCTACTGGGAATTTAAACAATTGGGAGCAAAGTCCAGTCATCAAGAATGGAATTTTTTGTAGTTTTTAGTTTTTAAAATGAAAGAAATTCTTTTTCTTTCAAAGTGTAAAATAAATTGCGAATTTAGGCATAAATTAACACTTCTTTGTTTCGAAATATTTTTTAATAGCAGTTTGCAAAATTGTGAACTTTTTTTTTATTATTTTAAAATACAATAATTTACCACAAATATGGTTAATTTTAAACTCGAAATTAAGAAACGAGTGAATTGAAAATAAACAAATTTTAGAAAAATATAAAATACGCTCACCTGTTTGTTGATAATTCTGGAGGAAGCATTGATTCTATTTTCTTTAGAGTTTAGTGAGAGCCAAGAACTCTAAATTACAGTTCTTTGTTCCTTCTTGCGTCAAATATTGTTCGTTTGTTCTCTTACGTTAGGTTAGATAATCAGCCGATTCAATTAAAAACTATTTGGACCCAATCAGATTCCGTTCTAATACCATTGCAATTACCATACACCTGAAATTCCTGGTTAGTCTTTAGCAGCCAAACTGACAGTACTGTCAATATGCAGAACTGGCTACCAAACTGCTGTCTATAAGTTGCGGGTGCATAAAAATCTTTCATCTCTGGTTCGCATGTGTTGGATAACGGTAGAGATGGCACTACAGTTTCTACACGGCACCTTTTCACGGCATTTTCAGCCTTAGGACGATTATTCTCAAGAATCTGTGTCCCATTCTGACCTTTAGTTTCAATCCAAATCGTATCCTTCATACATTTAAAACGTTTAAGGATATTCTGATCTCTCTTCGGCCCTTGTTAGCGAAGTCTGCTTGGGGCACTGTAGGCACAATAAAGTATGCTTGTTCAGAAAGGCGGCCATCTTGAAGCCAACGTGTAGATTCTACGATAATGAGAATGAATTACTGGAACTTGTGAAGCATTAATGCATCCCTGATCAGGGGATTCTTCTCGTTGACACCGAGCAGCATTCTCAAGTTTAACTGGGCAATAGACTTGCTGGACGCATTATAGGGGTACTACATATAGGTTGAAGGCAATACAGTAGATAGCGTGAACTCATGGATCGCCATGGCACATCTTGACAACAATAACAATAATGACAAGCACTGCTCAATTGGACAATTTTAATCATATTCCAAACATTTCTTTCCGTGACGAAAAATAATATATTTCGGTACTTCTAGTTTTAACCACGCCAGTCAAATGTTAGCCTTATTTTGATTTTCGATTTTTAATTCGGCTGTCAGAAAATAGGTTAAGTTAGGTGAGGTTAGAGTGGTAGCCTTGATACCTAAAGCTCACTTGAACACGCGTAGCGGCCCGTTGTGACTAAGTTTTTCAAATCAGGGGAGAATAAATTGGTCAGCGCAAGGCCTGCAAATTGTGAAGCACATCTACCCTATGTTGGAAAACAAGCCCGAAGATTTGATAAACGAAGCTATATCCTTGACATCAATAGATGATAACTCCGTCAAGGTGAAAAACATTGAGGAGCCAAATAACCAATATCTGCACCTCTCAAAAAATGGGCATTGACAAAGAAAGTGGACAACAACAGTCTCTTCTTCCTCAGCGGATCTGCAGTCACGGCAGAAAAAGCATTAAATGTCTTCCTATAACAGTGATCGAGATGATGTCACGACCAAGTCCGAGGAACTGGTTGGTGCGTCTTCTATCCATCGAGGGCCAAGTGAGCCTAGCGGTAGAGCAGGACCTCCCATTGACTCCAGATCTTTTTATTTTTTCAGTTTAATTTATCAATGAAGTCTTGCCAAGTAAATAGGCTTCTTGTAGTGGGTCCTACAAAAATATCCTGCTAAAAGCAATAAAATTTAAAAAAAGATACTGTACTTCCTTGTTTTAGTTTAATTTGGTATTGTCGCCCATTCATGCACAATAATTATTAAAAAAAAATGCTATCAAAAAAATTTCAAATATTTAGACCATGTTTTACCACATGAATTAGACTGAATTAAAATTCTTCTTCGTTTTGTTGTTGCTATTGCTTCAAACTGCAATTAAATTCTTAGCTCTCTTAACTAATTACAGTTCTTTTTAATTTTCAAGAATGAGATCAGCGCACAAAAATTACTACCAACTAAACTACGATGATTAATACGTGCACAAAGTATGCGAAGAGAATAACTTTTACAAACAAAACAAAATGGGAAATAAGTTCTCATTTTTTCTTTTCTATTTTAAACTGAAAGAGAGCGGCACTAAGGCACGGTAATTATAGTTTTACACTTTGAGTGCATAATTTGTGTTTTGATGGTCGGTTCAGCTTCCTTTAGCATTAGCTTCTCTCACCATACATGCAGACTTGCATACTTACGCTCGTATATAATTTGCGTTGTTATTTTTAATTTTTACACTAAAAAAAAAAATCTATTACACACCAACAACAAATAAATTTAAAACAAGAAAAAGAAGAAGAAATGTTTTTTTTTTTTACAAATTATGATTTACGGTTTTACTTTAATAAATAATAACAATAACTGGCAACAACAACGACAGCAACGGATACCTACTGAAAACATTAAAACTTACAGCATTAGTTCACTTTATTTTACGGTGGTTGTTAAGATGATGATGATAATGAAGAAGAAGCAGATCTAAAAATAAACATACACGCAAACACACACACTCGTAAAATAATGCCAACGAAACATGCAAGAATGTGTGCAACAGGCAACGAGCCGCCTAGAATTAATGCCAGAGAAGAAAGAATTTAGATTTAAAAAAGTACTGCCAAGTACTTATACTCCATGTATGAGCGTTTGTATGCGTGCCTGTGTATTACTATGGCAGTGAGCACACTTATAGAGAAAGCAGAGCAGAACAGAGAAAACAAGTGGGAAAACCACACACAAGCACTGCATGTGTAGACTATTTAATACGCTACTGGGATAAAAATTCAGGAAAATTTACCTTGTTCTTTATTACGTGCAGGCTGCAGATAAAATAATCTTAATTTTTTTAATCCTTTAAGGCTATTTTACACGCTAATTATAGAATTACCCGATGAATGTTTACGAAACGTACTTTCGTTTATAGAATACATGTGCTTACTTCGGAATTTCATTACGATTGGATATCGTTTTCACCGTCTTTCACGTGTTAGAAACGAAAGTACGTTCCGTGAACGTTGGACTAATTCTATCATTAGGGTTTACGTACTAAACTCCGCGAAAAAATATTGTGGAATCTTCTGCCGTATTTTAAAAGCGAGAATAAATAAAAAATAAATAGCTAGAAGCCGGATTGCTGGATAGTATAGCTAGTAACCGAATTGCTGGGTAGTACAGCTAGCAGCCGGCTTGTGGCTAGTATAGCCAGTAGCCCGCCTTGCTAGCTAGTATAGCTGGTAAAGGATAGTATAGCTGGCATAGGTGGACAGTAGAATAACTAGCAGCTTGCTGGCTAGTATAGCCAGTAGGCCGCTTGCTGGCTGGTATAGCTAGCAGCCGGCTTTTTGGCCAGTATCCGGCTTGCTGGCCAGTAGCCGGCTTGCTGGCTAGTATGCCAGTAGCCCGCTTGCTGGCTAGTATAGCCAGTAGCCGGCTTGTATAACAGTAGCCCGCTTGCTGGCTAGTATAGCTCTAGCAGCCGGCTTGCTGGCTGGTATAGCCAGTAGCCCGCTTGCTGGCTAGTATAGCTAGCAGCCGGCTTGCTGGCTAGTATAGCCAGTAGACCGCTTCCTGCCTAGTATAGCTAGTAGCCGGCTTACTGGCTAGTATAGCTAGCAGCCGGCTTTCTGGCTAGTATAGCTAGCAGCCGGCTTGCTGGCTAGTATAGCCAGTAGCCAGCTTGCTGGCTTGTATAGCCAGTAGCCGGCTTGCTGGCTTGTATAGCCAGTAGCCCGTTTGCTGGCTGGTATAGCCAACAGCGGGCTTGCTGGCTAGTATAGCTGGCAGCCGGTTTTCTGGCTAGTATAGCCAGTAGAACGCTTGCTGCCTAGTATGGCTAGTAGCCGGCTTGCTGGCTA
>QOCX01000155.1:0-38503 GCA_005959815.1 Sarcophaga bullata
GAAGAGATTGATCTGTATATAAGCAGAAACCGTCTGAAAAAGTTGAATCTTGTTAAGTAATGCAAAACAATTTAACCTCTTTGGTCCTAGATCATGTGGAGTTTGTCTGCAAATAAGCAAACAGCCAAGGTTACGACTTCCAAGACAGAGGCCAATAAAGATAGGTAAAGAGGTTTGAGGGTAGGTTTTGAGTTAATCGATAACTATTATGGGGAAATGACAATAAAAGGAGATCTGAGTTATGGATACCAAAACTATCAAGAGATAACTGTGGTTGATTTTTGACCAGGACGACTGTGGTGAGGACAGATAATACTTATTTAAGAATGGTGGTTGTTGCCTCGAGCTTAGTTTGTATATTGTGTGAATAATGAGAAAAGCTGTGTGGAATTAATTCATTCCAGAAGTTAATGGCTTGGATGCATACCAGATGCTGGCCAGTGAGCTGGTATTGAGCAGCATATTAAATTTGTTGGGGCAATAAGCCTTATAGAAGATATTATAAGAATGCCTGTTAATTATTGAGGCAGTACAATAATCACATCCTATGTACGCAGTAACTGAAGACTTCTTCAGCACGATGATATCGATTTTCAAAAAAAAAATAAAAATTTATTGGTTCGCATAATTACTTTCATCTTGGTGGTAGGTTCACATTCTATGTCGCCTTAGTCTAGTAGGTAGTGTGTTGCTTATGAGACGAAAGGCCAGGCTTCGAATCCCCGTCCAGACATCAAAAACGAAATATGAAAAGATATTTCTTGCTGACTTCCTCTTCAGCAGATTCGGCAAAAACGTCTTTCGGTTTTAGGGATATGACGTCACAGCAAAGAAAAGCTCTGTAATTAAATAAATTGCCATGAAAATTTCTCAAAAAAAATCTGTTCTTCGGAGTCAACTTTAAACTGTAGGTCCCGCCACTCATGCGTAAAATTAACACACACAACATAAGTGGTGTGAGAAACTAGGCCGTATTCCTGACTGAAGGGTTGTAATGGCTAATTATGTATGTATGTAATGTATGGGTAGGTTAATAAGCAAAATTGTCGTATTTGAGGCTCAGAAAAACCACACACGTGGTCTTACAGAAGCCAAAGCACCCATTGCGGGTAACTGTTTGGTGCGGCATGTGGGACACTGCCTTATATTTCTTTGAAAATGAAGACGGCGTAACAATTATCGGCAATGAAGACATACTCATCGCACCATTACGACCGATTTGTTTTGTACTCGGTCTTCAAGGTATTGATGTGAACGATATTTGATTTCAGCAAATGCCACACATCTCATGGCACAATTGATTTATTGAGTTAAACGTTTGATGGCCGTTTAATTAGCCGAAATGTTGATGTCAATTGGCCACCAAGAAGCTAAAATTTAACACCACTGGACTATTTTTCATGGGAAGCCGTTAAAGAAAAGTATTATGCCGATAAACCAGAGACAATTGTGCATTTGAAGACCAACATTCATGATGCCATTGTCCAGATTCAACCGCATACACTCGAAAAATTGCACAAAAATTGGTTCGATTAAATGAGGTACTGTGAGGCGAGCCGCAGTAACCATTTGAATGAGATGATATTCCATTTAAAACCCAAAAAATTGAACTTCATAACAGGAAAATAAATTTTTTTTTTGATTGAATTTTTAAATTTAAACTTCTAAACGGCCCAACCAGTAAGTGCTGTATGAACTAGAAATTGTGTTCATTGTATTGGTCCATCCACTCCTACAATAAATTCTTTTGAACAATGTTACGGAATTAATAAGTTGAAGTAAAAGAAGCGGGTAACACATATCTTCTATCAGAATGGTCTTTGAATATTCCTCTTCACATAAAGGCTCTTTTAATGGTTTCCCATAATTCGTATATTTTTTAGGTTTTTTACCCTTTAAAATAATCAATATATCCCCACATATACTCTTGTTCATTACAATTTATTATAAAAACAAGGCACTCTCATATTTATTCGAATAATTCATTATGAAAAGTCATAAATACCTGCTGTGTTGAACACAATCATTCAATCAAAATCATCATCATAATCGTAAATAAAAATGTTTCTTATTTTCATAAAAAAAAAACAAAAACAAAAACAAAAAACATAGCATTTGGATTTAAATCATCTGTTCTGTTCTAATACAGATTAACAAATCCTTAATGCCCCTCTTGCCACAGAGATGGCCAGTATAAAAGCTCATTTCCTGTTCTCTGGCAAATAGTCAGTCTTACAACGTTGTTGACAGTGTTTGCAACGATACATCATTACTTTCTTCTGCTGTGTGTGTGTGTGTGCATTATGGTTCAATTTAGAAAGATTTCAATGAAATTCTCCATAATTTGTTTAGTAATTGCCATGATCCAAGCGATACAGGCATTACGTTACAATCACCAAGGCACAGGTGATGAGAATTGTGAAACGATTAAATCGGAGATACATCTGATCAAAGAGGAATTCGATGAATTGGGCCGTATGCAGCGCACATGTAATGCGGATGTGATTGTTAACAAGTGTGAAGGTCTGTGCAACAGTCAGGTGCAGCCATCGGTTATAACACCAACGGGGTTTCTGAAAGTGAGTAAAAAAAAGTGTTTGATTTTCTAAAGAGAAAATGTTTTTAATTTTTCTTTCTTCTCTCTAAAGGAGTGCTATTGCTGTCGCGAAAGTTTTCTAAAGGAAAAAATCATTACACTTTCGCACTGCTATGATCCCGATGGTACCCGCTTAACTTCACCCGATATGGCCACCATGGATATACGTTTGCGTGAACCAACCGATTGCAAATGCTTCAAATGTGGTGATTTTACCAGATAAACGATTCAACTATAAACACCTGTAATGCATTTAACAAAAAGTATCTAATAAAACTTATTAAAGGGAACCAAACTTTATAAAACATATGGCCACTTTAAGTCCGTATTCATTCCCGGTATGGTAGAAGCACAATGTGTTTATACAGGCTACAGTTCTTCACCTAATTCTTGGCTCAGTTCTGGCGTTATGTCGTCGGAGTAGGCTCATAAGAAAAGCTCGCGAAAATAACTTTTTTTTTACTATTTTTGCCTCCAATTGCCATGAGATTGTTTGGCATTTAAATGGCTATCAAAGAAAGGTGAAATGACGTAGTTTGCCCAAAATGTTGACAGGAGTTCTCTGACAGATCCCTATAGACAGCGTTTGCTTTTAAACGGCAACAAATCTTCTATGCTTGGCAGTGGAGTGATTGAAATGAAATATATAGGATAATGATACCAATTCGTTCACGATTCAAGAGCTTTCAATCCGAAAAAGGTATCATGGATTCATATTTTCTTGAAAACAACATTGATCAGACCATTACTGTCTTCTTCGGGCACTTTCAGTCGATGATTTTCAATTTGTTTTTGCCTCAATTGGTTGATCTGTACTGCAACGACATGTATTTTCTGATTTACTAGTATAAGGGTGTTACATTTGATAAGATCCGTTCCGAGATGACAACGTCATTTGATTTGTCGAAGGATGTCTCAAGTAAACGCCAATTTACAGACTGTTCTACGATAACACATAAGCTGTTTATGTGTTTGATGGTATACTAGTTCTTGTTTTAAAACTGGTGTTAGCCTGTCTGAGATCTTTCTGGCCATTATCTGGGCAATCAACTTGTAAACCCCATAGACTTGTTATGATCTGTGAGGTCGGCCTTTTTCGGCAAGCTTATATTGACGTCCTTCAGCCAGTTCACTGTACAAATGTTTGATGGAATTATGAGCACTTGTAACTTGGTTGCTTCTCAAAAAGTCCGCTGCAATACAATCACTACTGGAAACTTGTTTCCCATAAGAGTGTTGAGTGACGGAATTTTTGCTAAAAATATTTGATTTACTTTGTCACAAACGAACGTAGTTTCAACGTCCGACCTATTCCCTGAATATTGAGTATTTATTAGAGAAATTTCGGATTATGCAAAGGTAACTCTTATGTGGCTTCCGTGACATAAGGATATCGTTGGAAATTGCATTGCTGATGATGAGCCAGCCGGTACGGAGCTTGCAGTCTCCGACATGTTGCAGGTCATATATGTTCATTGAGATATTATCAATCTCGTTGGCAGCAGGAGTGTACATATAATATTGCTAGACTTTGCTGGACACTTGTGGAAAACCAGTGCACCTCAGTTTTTAAAGCTAGGTTCAGCTAAGTTGTTCGGACGAACCACTGTCAGCTGGATTTGTATAATTTCATCTTCTGTTCAGACAGACTTTGAACAGGGTTACCAATAGGTCATATTTTATACACAAAGTTCAAATGATTTGAGTTTTGAATTTAATTTAAGAGTTTCATCTGGCAGCCTTGATTTTCTGTATAAAATTTTTAAGCGGGTAATCTGTGCTGCAGAAAAAATCTCAGTAAAAAAAAGTTTGTGCAGACAACATGGTGGATCTAGCATTATTTACGGGCTACCGTCCATTTGGATGGCAAGCCGAAAGACTTGGCAATCTGGCAAATGATTTCCGCAGGAGCTGTGGCTTTCAAGAAACTGCTTTTGACTTGCCATAAAGAGAAGGAGATTTTTAACCTCTCACTTTGCGACATCTTTAAGCGAGCTCTCTAATATAAGGATTGTTACAATACACATCTATACATACATAATTGGCCATTACAACCCTTCAGTCAGGATTACGGCCTAGTTTACGTTGTGTGTGTGTTAATTTTATACATGAGTGGCGGGACCTACAGTTTAAAGTCGTCTAGAACGACAGATCTTGAGAAACTTTTCATGGCAATTTTATTTACTCTCCGAGTTTTTGCAGAAATCTGCTGAGAGGCAAACGCCGAAGAAATATTTTTTTTCAGGGGGATTCGAACCCTGGCCTTTCGTCTAATAAGCCAACACACTACCTACTAGATTACGGCGACTTCAATAGAAAGATTTTTATTTTGGACTTGGACTGGTTTCTTCTAGGGAATGTTTTGAGAACCAAGTAGAATTGATTGTGATGTCACAATGAATCTAAATGCTAGCTTAAGTGTGACCTCTTCTTTTAAGGGAGATTCGCCGCCATACCTAAAGCAATCGAAAGTAAAGTGGTTGATTGAGTTTGCTATTTACTTTGTGCTGGAACATGTTGAAATAATGTGTGGATTCTTTCTCATGAAATTTACAATGCCAAGGGATGGCAATTTGATGAAAGAATAACGGGTCTGGTTAAATTTTAGCATTTTATTTCTCAGTTGTGGGTAGGAACCTATGAATATCTCTGATTCGATGGCTATCCACTTCATTGTAAGGTATATAGTCGCCACGCATTATTATATCACTGGGCAACAGCCAATTGAGAAAGAACTAATAAAGTAAACGCAGATAGATTAGATAGACAAATTCTTTGCAACTGCAACAACAACATATCTGGCAGGGAGAAAGAATTCTTTAGTAAATTACGATCTGTTCGGATCGGTTAGGGAAAACAATATTGGGGGTAGTGAAAGGACTAAGTTGCTGAATAAAATTAAATAAAGTTTTTAGGGTTTGAATGAACCTTGGATAAATCCTTTTTTGATCTTTTGAATACTGATTAACCCAGAATCCTGGGTGTATCATGAAACTCTCTTCTTATCTTCTTCTCTTACATCGCGTTAGATATCGTATGAAGCAATGAAATCTGTTTCACCATAACCAAACTAAAGAAATTTCTTTCAATAGATTTCTGTCAGTGTATTTAATTAATTATAGCCATGGCTGAAATAACGTATAACAACAAATTAACGTTAATTGTATCATGTCTATTATATATGTATGTATGTAGGTATGTATGTATGTATGTATGTATATATGTATGTATGTATGTATGTGTTATGGATATTCATAATTATTTCCTGCAATTGACACAATTTGTTTATGCATAATTTTTCAGTGTTGGCTTTAAATTTATTATTCATTATTATTTTTTGTTGTTGTTGTTGTTGTTGTTGTTTTTTTTTCTGAATTTTTAATAAATTGTTTATAATCATTAATAGTTTGACGTTTGCATAAGGCTTATAGGCGATCAGCCAATGTATGTATCAGTAACACACAATGGGGCGACTGCCAGCAAGAAGGACAGACACAAACAAATTTAATTAATAGCCTTTGACAAACGATAATTAATCACCTTTTTTCAAAAGTTATTGATACACTATGCAAATGCGTATTAAATTTTGTGTGTACAATAGAGTTGCCATAAGGAAAAGAAAAAAAAAGGTTTTTCAAAACCGATTGAAAAGAAATATGATTTGATGGTTAAGGTTTTGAAAAATCAATATTCTTTTTTTGTTGTTGTTGTTGTTTTTGTTTTAATTTATATTATGGAATATGTTATTTTATTTTTATTATAATTTTTTTTTAATAAACTGGTATACTCTGTCAACACCACCAGCTATATGCCAAAAATTTTCTTTGTTTCAAAATTTTATCAACAAATTTTTTTATCATTTTAGATGATAAAATATATTTTTTATTTGCTTTTTTTCTTGCTCATAAGTTTGTCAATATCACAAATGCCCAAGTCATATTTATAAATGTACAGTGGGCATCAAAAGAAATTGTACATTCAAAAAAATACACATTAAAAAAGTACTGTTATTTTTATTTTAAAATGGTTTCATTAACACACACATATATACATACATACATACATAATTGGCCATTACAATTCCTCAGTCAGGATTACGGCCTAGCTTCTCACACCACTTATGTTGTATGTGTTAATTTTATACATGCGTGGCGGGACCTACAGTTTAAAGTCGACTCCGAACGATAGATTTTTCTGAGAAACTTTTCATGGCAATTTTATTTACTCTCAGAGTTTTTGCCAGAAATCTGCTGAGAGGAAGCCGCCGAAGAAATATTTTTTTTCAGATTTCTGACTGGGGATTCGAACCTTGGCCTTTCATATAATAAGCCAACACACTACCTACTAGGCTACGGCGACTACAAGACTTAGACTTGAAGACTTGGACCATTTGAAATACTTGCTCAATAAAACACAGCAAGTGATAATCGTGGTTTCTCACACCACTTACGTTGCGTGTGTTAATTTTATACATGAGCGGCGGGACTTACAGTTTAAAGTCGACTCGAACAACAGATTTTTTTGAGAAACTTTTCATGGCAATTTTATTTACTCTCAGAGTTTTTGCCAGAATCTGCTGAGAGGAAGTCGCCGAAGAAATATTTTTTTTCCAGATTCGTTTTTGACCGGGGATTCGAACCCTGGCGTTTTATCTAATAAGCCAACACACTACCTACTAGGCTACAACAAGACTTATACTTAAAGACCTGAAGATTTGAACCATTTGAAATACTTGCTCAATAAAACACAGCAAGTGATAATCGTGCTTTCTCACACCACTTACGTTGCGTGTGTTAATGCGAACCCTGGCCTTTCGTCTAATAAGCCAACACACTACCTACTAGGCTACGGCGACTACAAGACTTAGACTTGAAGACTTGAAGACTTGGACCATTTGAAATACTTGCCCAATAAAATCAACATCATTGTGCAAAAGTATTTAGTACTGCGTCCATAGGATCTATTGTACTGCCCTCATAATTAACAGGGCATTCCTATAATATCTTCTACAAGCCTAATATCAGCTGCCTGGCCAATTTTATTTACTCTCAGAGTTTTTGCCAGAAATCCGCTGAGAGGAAGCCGCCGAAGAAATATTTTTTTTTTCATATTTCGTTTTTGATGTCTGGCCTTATGTCTAATAAGCCAACACACTACCTACTAGACTGCGGCGGCTTCATTAACAGATTTTTAAATAGAAACAAAAAAAAAATTAAAAAAAATTTTAAAAATTTTTGAAAAATTTTCAAATTTTTTTGGGATTAGAATTAGAATTAGAATTTTATCCATAGTATGCAGTTACTTATGATGCTTACTGTATGTATTATACATTTTTTATTTATAAAAAGAGTAACAAAAAAACTTAATGAATATTAATAAACCATAAATTTTATTATAAAAACAACACAATCAAACTAATAAAATGAAAACAAAATAAAAAAAAACCATAATTTTTCAAATTTATTTGAAAATATAAAATGTATTATTAAAAAAAAGCCTGATAATACAATATAATTTTGCATATTTGATATTGAAACGTTTATAAATGACTGTTAATTAATTATATTTTCAAATGATGCATACAATCACATAAAAAAAACACACACAATCATCCTAAAAAGAAAAAAAAACAGAAACAGAAACAGAAACAGAAAATAATAAAAATTGATTTGAATGTTGTGTTAAAATGCGTGGATGGTGGCAATTAATTATAATTTAAACATGGAAAAATAATATTAAAACAGGTAGATATACCTGATGATAGAGTAGAAAAAAAAATAGGCAATTTGAAATAAGTTTTGTATTCACAAAACATAATCCATTTGCCACATACATACGCCCACTTAAACAGCGAGCTAACACAATGAGATTAACAACGTTTTTGCTGAAAATCTGTAAGCAAATACGTTCACAATTTCTGTTATAAGAAGTGACCTAAAACCAATCTGTATTACTTTTTCTATAGTCATAGACAATCGTTTGGCCGCATTTCTATTTTTTTTCTATTCTTTTAATTTATTTTCATTAATTTATTCTCGTATCTTTAAGTTTAGTAAGTTTAGTAAACAAAACAATAACAATTAAAGCCGTTTTCATAGAATATCTGCATTGAGTTGTAAATTTATTACCGTTTCGTTTGACCGCAGTAACCTGCAGATAGGTAAGTAGAGTTGGTTATCTACTTAAAGACGTTGGATGACTCGACTACCACAATCGGTAATTTTCTTGAGAGTTTAAGCAAACTTATCCGTCTCTATCCACTTTGCCAAGTTGTACAGCCTGTACAGTTGTGGTGAGACGTAATCCCAATTATACCCGACGTAGACAAATTTTAAATGCTTTGGATGAAGTGGTTAAAACTTATAACTTTGCTGCCGCCACTGCCTCATCCTACTCAGCTTCAAATACCCAGCAGTCGTCGTATGATGTCGATATTAGCACGTGTTCTTTGGAGGACAATACCAGTTTATTGGCTGTTTCTATGGACTTGTTATCGGAAGATCTGCAAAGCTTAATGACCAGCGATGATGATTGTGCCTCCTCAACATCAGGTTCTTCAGATACTTCATCGGATGGCTCCTGCAGTATCAGAAGAACTCCCTCAACTCTGACCATAGTCAAACAGCCCTTGGTTTTGCCACCCGCCTTGGCGGCAGAATAATTACAAGTCATGCGATTTTTGTCATAAAAATCCCAACTTGAATATGTTATTGAGAACACCCTCGTATAATACAAAAAATACCTCAGTTTCCATTGCATCGACTAGCCCTAATACCACTTTGCCTACCTATAGCCTTGTTTATAATATACCCGAGATAAGAACCGCAACACATTCCTTTTCGTTTTTGGGCAGCGATAAGAAACTGCTCGATATCGAATTGAATGGCCGCTTGGAAGCCTCTTCTCTTCGCCTCAGACCTCAAAGTGTTTATATGACACGTACAGTGCCTCGTATGATTTTGGATGCTACAAGCGCCTATGAAATCACTTCGGCCGATGAGTTCTTGTCTCAGTTGTCTCAGTTGTACAGTCTATGTTGACAGTAAATATGACTGTATTGTCAATTATAAGCTCTGAAGTCTTTAGAAAGTTTTCCAAAGTTGAGAAATCATCGAAAAGTTCGATAGGCGTGCCACACTTAACACTTAATTCGAACGAGAGTTACCTTATATGTCATCATGTTCTGATGATGTGGACATCGATCAACGTTTCGATCACTCATTGCGCTATCTGAGTCAGCCATACACCATTTTGGCGTTCACTATTTTGAATAAGAAATTTAGAAAATTATGATGAAGTCTCTATAGTTTGGTAGGTAATGTGTTGGCTTATTAGACATGAGGCCACAGTTCTAACGCCAGCTCAGACATGTCCAACAAAACTAAACTAAGTCTGGTAAAATAATATTTCTTCGGCGTCTTCCTCTCATCTGATCTCTGACAAAAACTGTGACAATAAATAAAATTTTCCATGTAAAGTTTCTCTAAAACATCTGTCGTTCGGAGTCAATTTTAAAGTGTACGTCTAGCCGTTTATGGATAAAATTAACATACACAGCCCAAGTAGTGTGAGAAGCTAGATCATAATCGTATGTATGTATGGTAAAATTTCATATGGAAACAGCCTGTAATGCCATTACAAATGTGGCCGATAGTATTAAGGACTGTACACTGAGAAGGTCTCATAAGGATATTTTAAATCTACAATAAGAAATGAAAACAATGGAGTTGAGGCTTCAGGGAAAGTAAGCGCAGAATCGTCACAACATCATTAAAAATCTTTTTCCATGTCCAGAGATAAAAACAAAAAAAAACTTGTTCTTCCATCCACTTCGATCTATTGTCCTTTTACTAATTGACAACCATTTTTCTAATTGCCAAACGTAAAGCATATGTCGCTGGTATTCATAACATAATTGGCCATTACAACTCTTCAGTCAGGATTACGAGCTAGATTCTCAGCCCACTTATGTTGTGTGTGTTAATTTTATACATGAGTGGCGGCAGCTACAGCTTAAAGTCGATTTCGAATGACAGATTTTTGAGAAACTTTTCATGACAATTTTATTTACTTACAGAGCTTTTGTTTACTGTGACGTCATATCCCCTAAAACGAAAGAGTTTTTGTCAGAAATCTGCTGAGAGAGGAAGTCACCGAAGAAATATTTTTTCTTTGATGCCTGACCGGGGATTTGAACCCTGGCTTTTCGTCTAATAAGCCAACACACTACCCACAAGACTATGGCGACTACGCTGGTATCCAGATCTTCCAATTTAGACCAAAAGAAGTTGCTAATCATCGACCTATCGTGCTCGCCTTTGACTGTAAAGACCTGTCCAATATCATTCTCAAAGAAATATGGAACGATGAACGCCTCTAACCTAAAATCCTTATCAAACAGTGACTTATTCGGCATGCATGGGATGTACTTGGATCTCATAAGACAGTGAAGTAAGTTCACTAAAGTTAGCCTATGTTACATGAGTTGGACGTATCATAAGCAATTATTTATTAGGATTTAATGTATTATTAATCATTTATTTATTAACGTTTTCCTTTCTTGTTTACTCCTTCTCTTTGGCGTTTTTTTTTCTACGTATATTTTAAATACTTTAATCAAAACAAAATCAAGGCATCTAAAGTAGCCGGTGTTTTGTGTGTGTGTGTGTGTCTTATGTCTTAACGGGCTTTATAATAAATGATCTGGTATTAATTGTTAAATTTTAATAAATAAACAATTAATAATATTTTTTGGCTTCCACTACACATTTGGGATTATTTAAATGAAATCGGCAATCAGTGTTAAAAGATCTTCAAACAAGCAAATAATGTTACGTGCCTACTTAATTAACAGCATACAGCACACAATACAACATCGAATACGTATTAATTTTTTGTTATAAATTACTTGCAAAGCCTGTATACAGTGAGCGACAAAAGAAATTCTAAAAATTAGCAAACTAAACTTTTACCATTTAAGGAGAGTGCCCGAAAAAATTTGTTAATTTTCGAATTTCAAAAAAAATTTTTTTTTTTTTCAATTTTAAAAACTGTTAATGAAACAATTTTAAAATAAAAATAACTGTAATTTATTAATGTATATTTTTTTTTTTTTTTTAATGTTTAGTTTCTTTTGATGCTCACTGTATGTTTATAATAAGTGGCTTATATGGCATATTTTATTTGAAAGATGTCTGTGAAATTGCCTATTTTTTTTTAAGTTACCATTTTTAGTTACTTTTATTAGCGCTTGATTAAAATTTATAGCCTGTTTTAAATAAAAATTTGTTAAAAAAAATAATAAAAAAAAAAGAAACCAATTTATGAACCATTAATTAGGTGGTGTGGTGTGCTATGATGGTTGTTGTCTTGTCTCTTATAAATTACGGTTTTTGCATAAATTTTCTATTGTTGTTCGTAATGGAAACTGATGATCATTTGCCATAAAACATAGATTTTTATAGGCGGCGATCATTCTTTACCTATACAATGACTAAGTTTGATAATGTCTCTGTTGTCTTCAGCAATTTGCTTATTTCTAGCATTTTTATTACAAATTATTTCCCAAAGTATGAAAAGAAAAACAAAGCCAACAAAACTCGTGTGATTTTGTAAATATTGTTATGCAAAATTTCCATTAAAATATTGTTTAAAAATATAATTAATTTCGGTATCATATTATCAAGTGGGCCGGTCTTTTTCACTAAAAAACTGAAAAATTTGGTTTTCTGTTCCATATTTTGACAGTTGAATAATAGAATTGCGTCAATCAAAAGCTTGTAAATGCGTCAATGTAAACATAATCCTATTAACTTATCGAATTGTTATAAATTCAGGAATTAATTCAAATTGTTAAACAAACAAAAAAAAAAAATCAATATAGGAAGTCATTTATAAGCAGCATCAATCAAAACTAATTAACGTATCAAACCAATGTCTTGCTAATTGTGTTGGTAAGTATATATGTTTGAGTATACATATAGAAAAAGGTAAGTTTGAACGACATCAAAATATTATCCGAAATGTCGAAGTTTCCATGACTTAATCATGCCCATAAATCAAGCCCAGATTAATAGAAGGCATGGGTGGAAGCCGCCGTGGTCTAGTAGGTAGTGTGTTGGCTTATTAGACGAAAGGCCAGGGTTCGAATCCTGAAAAAAAATATTTCTTCGGCGGCTTCCTCTAAGCAGATTTCTGGCAAAAACTCTGAGAGTAAATACAATTGCCATGAAAAGTTTATCAAAAATCTGTCGTTCGGAGTCGACTTTAAACTGTAGGTCCCGCCACTCATGTATAAAATTAACACCACACAACATAAGTGGTGATGAGAAGCTAGGCGTAATCCTGAACTGAAGGTTGTAATGGCCAATTATGTATGTATGTATGTATGGGTTATTTTGGCTTACGTTACCGCCAGGACCGTTGTGTCTTATTCAAACCATTAAGAAAAGTCTCAAGTTATCAAAACGCACGATCTCGGTGGCCAGTTCATTTCGCTTCAACATGTAGCATTAGCTATGTGATAAGTACCGCCATTCTGTTAAACCACACGTTTTCGGCATCCACAACTCAAACGCAACGAAATATGAACAAATATTTCTTCGGCGATTGCTTTTCACCAGATTTCTGGCAAAAATCAAAAAATTGCCATAAAAGTAAAGACGACTCTGTCACTCCTGTGTAAAATTAAAACACATAATTGGTGTGAGAAGTAGGTCGTAATCCTCACTGATGGGTTGTAATGTAATTATGTAAGTATAGTTTATTGTGAAGGCTATAGCCTTACTTCTAGCAAGAGGATGTGTCCACCATATAGATTTTAATAAGGATTACAACGTAGCTTCTGGCACCTTCCATATTGCGTGTGTTAATTTTATCCATGAGGAGGAGAGAGTTCTTAGACACTCTAAGACACTTTTCATGGCAGTTTTATTTGCACTCGGAGTCTATGTTTGTTGCGACATTGTTCGAGATTTCAGAGCCAGGGTTTGAACGTTTAAGACTAGACTATTGCAAGTATTCAATTCAGTTATGTATTCTAACAACATCGCAATATGTTCGGGTATGGACAAGATAATGCAGCAAGTCATGCTATTGCTGGTTGAAGGCAGCACAGAGAGTCTGCTCAAATCCCAAAGGAAGACAATCATTTATGTGCCTGGATTCACTATTGGCCACCGATTAATGAGCGCTCATGCGAGCCACATTGGACTTGAATATATGGTAAATGACTTCTGCAGAAGCTGTAGATGCGTGGATGGAGAGGATACTGTTCTTTACTTATTGCAGCATTATATTGTAGAAGGAGAAAGATTCTTGGTTATGATCATCAGGAGTCTATGTAGCTTCATTAGAAGCTAGGGATAATTCCAAAACTAGGGAAAATATATATGGGCCAAGTAAGTCTATTCTAACTTTTCTGGTTACAGCATACTCTAGCTAACTACCTACTGATTATGAAAAATTTTCGATTTTTTAAAAAAATTTTTTTTTTTTAAGATTTTAAGATCAAAATTCTCTGGTTATACACCGAATGATTACCCTATATTGTCATAGGGCAGCAAAACAAAGTTTACGGCCATAATTATTATTATTTTTTTGCCTTTTTTTTTGCAATTCATAACATTTTTTTACCAGTTTTTTTTATGCGATTATAGACTTGGTTGGTTGGTATTTGTGTGTGAACAACGAGGGGGTTTTGTATTTGAAATAATTTATAACGTACAGAAGAGAAATAAAAGAGACGCACAGATATATTCATAGTTGTTGTAATCAAACATACTGGCATTTATTCACAGATACCAGTAGTTACTAGCAGATACTGTGTGGTACAGCTGCCATTTATTATTGCAACATTATAAACGACCTTTACCCGAAAAAGAGTCTCAATGGCGCTGTAAATTATGTTTTATTATGCAATAAAGTCAACCATAAAATTTTTGCTATAAATTAAATTAACTACTAAATATTGTTGATATTTTATTGGTAGAATGTTGTTGTAGTTGGTGGTGTTGTTGCTTCTGCTGCTGCTGCTGTTGGTACATGGTTGCCATATTTTTATTTATGTTTTGTTTTTTTGCATTTCCAAATGCTAGTTTGAGAGCCACAATGAAAATTTATTTCTTTTTTTCGTTACACCACACGCTTGTATTAGGGGTTACAAACAAACTATGTGTTTCCAAGTCAATAATTTAAATGTGGTAATAAAATTTAAATTTTCTTCAAGTCTCCCATACCATCACCACATTAAATTGTTGAAACACAAAAAGCAGCAACACAAGCAACAAAAGAAAGTTGATTTCATTATTAAAATGGGTGGCATTTCTTGTGTTAAATTTGCAGCATTTAACTGTCAATTTAATATTCAGAAATTTGCAGCTGCCTGTTTAATAATACACACCATGAGGAGTGGTTTTTTCTTTTTTTTAAATTTTGCATACAATTTATGTTAAATGCCAGTGTGTGTCTACCATTAATGAGGGGTTATTAAGCAGTAAAGAAAACATTTAGAACTTCATTATGAAATACACACAGTAAAAATTCACTTCCTGAACAAAAAAAAAAAAAAACAAAAAAAAAAAAAAATCCCATACAGACAAACGTGTCTCTTACATTGTCTTCAAAGAGGGGAGCCTAATAGCTGTCATAAACTTGGACAAGTTCCTTCTTTCTTCCACGCATCAGGAACAATTTCATTAGTTCATGAGCTGTAAATAATATTGAATTGAATTAAGAGATCTTTGCGATAACAACAATGTATTGAGTGCACAATTTTTTTTATGTGGAAGTATTTTACAGAGGCATTAAAACTACGTGATGCATTTAATTTTCTTATATTGTAGCTAAGTCCTCAGAATTTTCTTGATTATAAGAATGCCTAGTAAAAGATCTGTTTGAACAATAACGAAAATTATTCCAAGCAATCTGGGTATTATAAAATTAGAACAGTTAGCTTCATCACTACGTGGTCTATATGGCCTATTGTGTTATCCTTTTGTCATGATCTGTTAGTGGATTCCCCTAGTGGCGCTTTCGCCACTAGCCCAAACGATGATATCTGTTTTGAAGTGCAAGGCACTCACATAAAAGGTGTTGTATCGATTCCGCTGCCGTCACATTATGACAGCTTCTCCAAGTGAGACAGACCTAGCTTGTCAGCTAAATTACCAATAGGCCATTGTCCTGTTAGAATTCCTTTAAGTGTGCGAACCGTTCTCTTGTCGAACTCAAGTAGATTCCTTGAGTTTCCTGCTGTACACTGCTACACAAAAGCTGTTTTGATGTTGGGCAATCAGGTACAGTGAGTGTCAAAAGAAAACGTACATTAAAAAAAAAATACCTTAATAAATTATTGTTATTTTTATTTACAAATTGTTTTATTGACAGTTTTTAAAATTGAAACAAAAAAAAAAAAAAAAGTTTAAAAAATTTCAAAATATTTTCGAATTTTTTCGGGGACTCTCCTTTAGTGGTAAAAGTTGAGTATGGTAATCCTTAGAATTTTATTCATGGTGTACAGTTTCTTTCGACGCTCACTGTATGTTGGATTATCCACTGTTTGATTTTCCAATTTGGAAAAGTATTTTAATTGAGGCGCGCACATATCCCCTCTATCGCCCACTCCCTGACATCCTCGGTCTCTTCCATGCCAGTTTGCCTGCCTTTTAGTTCCTCTCTATGCCAAACACATTCTTAAGCACGAAATCTTCATTTTTGTATAAGGATCCAATTGATAACAATTATGAGATCCGCCAACAATCGATGCAGACTCAAGTAATCCTTGAGTTTCTCAATTTCTTTGAGTCAAATTCCTAGCATTCTGTACAAATTCAAATTAATTTATACGTTTCAACTATCAATTTCCGTTTGGAGGAACTGGTGCTAAGCTTTCCATCATTAACTCAAAATTAATTTACTGTTAAACGACAGCAATACCGGCATGATATTCATTCATGGCATTCAATTTATTACTGCAACTTAGTCTCTATAATTCCAGTTTTAAATCTTTGAAATTAATTTGAATATATGATACATGATACCCCAGTAATTAATTCAATAAATTTTAAATTAATGTACTGTGTTCGTATAATAAATTTAATGATTAATTATGTACATTCTTGTTTAACTATTAATTATTGTATACGTAGATATTATTATGGTTTTAAACCTTGTACTACTGTATTCTCCAGCTGATGGCTGCTTGCATAGAAGTTGCACAAGTTTTTCTTCAAATTTTATGATTTAAAACACAACAAGTGTTAATACGTGGTATAATCCATTCTCATAAAAAACGAATAAACACCAGCATCCAAACTTCCTTGTAGAAGCTAATAAAAACGTAAAAGGTAACGATCTGAAATCAATTTCTTTCAAGTGATTGATCGTTCGTAGACCACTTTAAATTGCAGGTCCTGCCACTTTTATACATACATTAACAGACACAACATAAGTGGTGTAAGAAGCTAGGTCGTAATTCTTACTGAAGAGTTGTAATGACCTATTAAGTATGGAAGTATGGGTTATATTGCCTTCGACGAGCGAAAGCATCGCAATAAATATTCTTATGGGGTTGAATCGCACTCGATGGCCACTTAATTTATCATCACGTGAAATGAGCGTGCCAAAACGTTCAATAAGGCATGAGCTGTTCAAGCCACATATCATTGATGTTCAAATAACAGAGTTCAGGAAAAATACTGTTGGTACTAATCAACCTACACTGCTCGTCGCTGCAGGTGATAGCCTGGCCAACGTTGAAAAGTAATTTTTTTGGAATGCATTGCATGCTCTTGAATCTCAAGGGATTGGAATCGTTTTAAATTTAACTTTTTTGTTTGTTCACTTGACCATTTATTCAGAAATGGTTATCATCGATGAAAATGATACTGTTTCAGAGTCGATCACACTTCGGACGCTATCTATGGTCGATCATAGTGATTTAATTAAGCAGAATATGTAATTTGGTTAATATAGCAAACGTAGCTTCCACGCTCAAAGTGTGGCAGTTTCTGTTGGAAGACGCCTTGGAAAAAATTCAACGACGTACAAAATCTTTTTGATAGTTTGGTACGTCAGAGACTGGTCATACATAAAGGGTTTACAGGAAGTCGAATTCTATCAAACCTAAACGTAACATTTTGATCTTACGTAGACACATTCATTTAAAAGAAGTGCCTGCGATCTAACTCTGCAGATAGAAATTCTGAATGATGATAACCCTGATCGACCTTAACAAAAATGCTGTTTTAGTATCGCTAGCCTTTTCATGTTAAGGTACAGATACTCTCTGAACAGTCACATGGCCCGCCACAGTTTTATATACTGTGTAGAAACAACTTGTACCTGGCATCAGTGCACAATTCCTAGTCAAAAAATGTCTGTCAACTTTGTAATAGATGCCTTATACAGGCTCAGTAGTCATTCCATTACAGAACAATTGAGCATGTACTACGATACCAAAGAGATTCAATAATTTCCACTAGATCATTAAGACTCTCCGTCTGATCTTTTGATCGACTAAATCCATGTATTTCGCCTAATCCACGTATTTTGTAATAACTTCTCTTGATTGTTTATTGGCATTTCTATGTTCCCAAACTTTCTGCAATCTAGTGTAGTGGCACTAGATAACTGTCAAAGAGTTTTACGAGGATCTTCACATAGATTTCAAATTAGAGACTAGCTGACAATGTTATCAGTCATTGCTTTCAAGACAAACTGACTATCCATGTATTCAACCACAACAACCGACCGCTGTTTGAATGATTACGAACTCCGCAACTTGGAAGACTCTACACTCACCAGGGAGCTTATGGGATATAGAACTCTCTACCTACTAGACTAATTTTTCAAACTACGTGCCTAGTAACTTATGCAATCATAATTTTTTGTACCTCTTTAATACATGCATTAAACGATTCGTTTTGGCCGAGGGGGAGTAACAAGGACTTGCCCAAGAAAGCAAGAAATGGAATACTGTATGTCTGGTAAGAAAAAAAGAAGAGCTTTCTATTCAATTAGACAATAGCTTCACACTGGCTGCCAAAATAGTCCTTTGTACCAAGTTTAGCCTCCATTTTTGAGCCACTCGTCATTGCTTTCTATCACATACGGCAGCTTACAGAAGTAGCACATCCTCTCCCCTAAGGATCAGGTGAGGAGCAAATTCTAATATGTTGGCCCAGATTTAGATGGCCCAGGCGAAAAGAGTTTTGGACCAAATCAGCTTAAGGGAGAGATGTTGAATTTTGAACTTCTAATTCTAATCCAATACAGCCAGAGAATAATTGAGGTTATGCTGGAACTCCGAAGGTTGGAGCTACGAAGGCGAGATTTAACTTAATCTGTGTAAGCTTTAGCAAAGTGATACCTTACGTGGTTGAAGGTTATAGGAAGTGGATTTAGTACGTAGCACCAGTGTTGGTGAATCGTGCACACTTTTTGGTGGCACAAAAATGTCTTTCGAAAATTCACATTTCCGAATAAAAAAAAAAAATCGAGTTTTACATCCTACCCTTGAGGGATGTAAAACCCGAAATCAGAATCCTTAAAAATCCCGTAATGTGTGGGCTACCTTATTATCAATGGATTACTTATCTTTACCTTCGCATAGAGCTAGTTTAAGGCAACTTCACGAATTGAAATTGCACCAAACAGTGAGTTTTTTTGTTCTTGTTTCATATAAAGGTGACAGACCTCCTTATTGAAGCCATGCTACAGACGCAATTCTACATACTTTTTTTACCATTGCATAGCCTTAATGAGTTTCTCTGAAATAAAAACAATCAAACAACAACAACAAAAAAAGAACAAAAAAATAATTCAATTTGACTTGATTTACTGTTGCTTATCGCTCAAGTCAGTCAGTTTAAGTTCAAACCCACTTGAGTGAAAAATTTAAATTATAACTGAAATGGATGAAGACAAATGACTTTGTACGTCTACAGATTACAGTATGAATGTGTTATGAATGTATGTATGGACGTACAACTAGAGTACACAAGTACTCTAGTGAGTACTGTTTTTTGTTACCACTGGCTGTCTTACATCTAAATTTGATGTATGATTTGTATTTCATTATTTTGATGTAATTTTAGATGATATTTTATCAGCAATAGTACTGGTATTTTACGAATGGTTGATTATGTTTTGAGTTTCATTTCGCTCCCCCTCTCCCCTCCGCCATGGAAAAAAAATAGGTTTCTATGTACAAATGATTGATATACGTCTACGTTTGCTATTAAGCGTCTTATAAGCGCCGCCAAAAAAGTGAAAACAAAAGAAACAAAACTTAATACAGTGGGCGTCAAAAGAAAATGTACATTAAAAGAAAATATACATTAATAAATTACCGTTATTTTTATTTTAAAATTGTTTCATTAACAGTTTTTAAAATTGCACCAAAAAAAAAAAAAAAAAAAAAAAAAAAAAAAAAAATTTGTGTTTCAAATTTTTTCGGGTACTCTCCTTAAATGGTAAAAGTTGAGTTTGGTGTTTTTCAGAATTTTATCCTTTGTGGACAGTCTCCAAGAAAGAAAAAAAAAAAAAAAAATTCTAAATATTGCGAAATTTTTTCGGGTACTCTCCTTAAATGGTAAAGGTTGAGTTTGGTGTTGTTTAGACTGAAGTCGCCGTAGTCTAGTAGGTAGTGTGTTGGCTTATTAGACGAAAGGCCAGGGTTCGAATCCCCGGTCAGTCATCAAAAACGAAATATGAAAAAAATATTTCTTCGGCGACTTCCTCTCAGCAGATTTCTGGCAAAAACTCTGAGAGTAAATAAAATTGCCATGAAAAGTTTCTCAAAAAAATCTGTGTTCGGAGTCGACTTTAAACTGTAGGTCCACCGCCACTCATGTATAAAATTAGCACACACAACATAAGTGTGTGAGAAGCTAGGCCGTAATCCTGACTGAAGGGTTGTAATGGCTAATTATGTATGTATGTATGTTTGTTAGACTTTTATCCTTAGTGTACAGCTTGCAAAAAAAAATTCCAAAAAATTTCAAAATATTGTCAAATTTTTTCGGGCACTCTCCTTAAGCGATAAAAGTTGAGTTTGCTGAGTGTTAGAATTTTATCCTTGCTGTACACTTTCTTTTGATGCTTACTGTAGAAGAAAAAAATTATAAATTGTTTGTATGCTGAATGTACGTATTTCGGACTGCTAGTCACAGTCTTCTTGATGGTGTACGTTCATATTTTTATTCCGTTTGTCAGTCATTTAATCATTCGTTTCAGACAGTGGCCATAGAAATTATTGTACAGCCTGTGGCTTTTTATGCAACACGCGCTTAATAAATGCTTTTTTTTATTATAATACTTTTGTTGTTATTGTTGTTGTTGTTGTTGTTGTTGTTGTTGCTATTATTCACTTAAACTTTTAATGAAGAATTGATTTTAAATGAGTTTTGTCAGTTGATTCCTCATTCGTTTAGGAAGATGGATTGTTTTTTGGCTGATGTTTTGAGGCTAAGGTTTCAGGTTTCAAGTACAAAACGTAACTGATGTTTTGTGTGTGTTTTTTTTTCTGTTGTTGTTGTTTTCTTGTATTTTGCCTACAATGATATTCATTAAGACAAACAAAAACTTAATTAATTAATGAATTATTATGGTGTTTTTAACCAAAGACTGATGCCTTTTTAAACACTTTTGATCATTTATTTTGTTGCATATTTTTTTTATTGTTGTTGTTGTTTTTGTTGTATTTACTAATTGATTTTATTGTTTTCGTTATGGCCAGCGATTTCATCATGTTTATGACACATTATTATTGAATTTGGCACATACAGTTTAGGAAATTCATAAATTTCCTATTTAAGATCGAAGATATGTAGGCAGCTTAAATGCTTAATGGCGCTAAAGTATGAATCACATGATATGACTTAAAAAAAAAAAAAAAAAGAGAAATTATTTTGCTTTACCATTCAAGGTATTTCATTAAAATTGATTTTTTGATTCAGGGCAAAAGAAGTTCGTAGTCGTCCTTCTATAGAGCTCACCATTGACAGTGTTGAGCTGGCCAACGATGTACTTAAAGAAATATAGACCGCTCACCAAATAGTGACCATTTCGGTATACTTTGTACGCTCTTGGATTGCGTATAGATTGCGACTGTCACAAATTCGAGAGTTTTGTCTCTCCACCTATTCATGAAACCAGCAATGGGCCTCATCCTGAGATGATTTGTCGATAAATTGCTTACGAGGCTATTCATTGAATACGCGTCTATAATTGTCTATGGAGAATAGTCAACCCAGACTAAATAAATGGTAACTGGTTTGACGGACTTAACTTCAACTGTTAAAGTCGCTGTTGTATACAATAATCGTACTGTACACTGCTACTGCTAGTGTGTTTGTCACGGTCACGGTTCAAACCAAGGTCAGACAGCTCTAACGAAATATAAAAAAATATTTTTTTTTGCAACTGCCTCTTATCACGTTTTTGGCAAAAACTCTCTGAGAGTACCAGAGAGCATCTGGCCTCGCAGTACCTCATTCGATCGGACCAATTTTCGTGCACTTTTCCGAGCGTACAGGGTGGAATCTCAGCAATGGCATCAAGAATGTTGGCCTTCAAATGATCAATTGACCTGAATTGTCGGCATAACAATTTTCTTTAACGGCAGCTGACAGAAAACAGTCTGGCACCGTGGTTCCTTGCGGCCAATTGATATCACATTTTCGGCTAATTAAACGGCCATTAAACGTTTGACACAATAAATCGATGTGTGACAAGTTGCACCATCATGTTGAAACCAAACATCGTTCACGACAATACATGAAGATGCGATTAAAAAAAAATTTCTTATCATAGTGCGATAGGTGTCTCCAATGACCGTAATGCTTACCATATCATACACATTTTCAAAGAAATATGGGCCAATGATGCCTCAGCTCCACAAGCCGCACCAAATAATCTCTCGTAACAGAAGCATTAGCTGCTGTAAGACCACGTGTGGATTTTCTGAGCCTTAAATACGGTAAGTTTGCTTATTAATGTACCCACCAAGAGGAAAATTAGATTCGTGCAGTTTCTCGTTGGCCCACCTAGCGAAGCAAAAACGATTGCGATCATGCGGCTTCAACTCTTGCACCAACTGAACTTTGTAAAGCGTCATACCGAGATGTTTTTTTTCTAAATTCGACGCAAACTGATGCGTGAAGTCTTAAGAACTATGACGAGTTGATGCTGATGTCAGCCACAGCTTCAATAGTTTCGTTTGTATGCACTGTTCGAGCATGCCCACGTCTTGAAGCATCAACAATGAACCTAGTTTCACGAACTTTAGCAATAACTTTGCGTATATCGGGCACTGCTACCATATTTTGTACGACATTTTCTAGCAGTGTTCTGCCAATTGTCTTTGTCTTGGAAATTCATTTCCAATAAATTCCAATGTTGCTCAAACGTAAATCAAACGTAAATTCATTACGTTCAGTGGAGATAATATGCTGAACTTTGTTACGGTATGACATGACATAAGTATTGTCAGATTCGAAATAACCGAGTGGTTCATATTTAAACCGATAAATGGTTCGCCCGATGTAAGCACAAAAGTATACAGCAACTAGGAATGGAATTGCAACTAAAAAGTTTGAATAAACCTGGAGTAGTCTAACTAACATCTGTGTTTCATGCAGACAGTCATGCACTACCGCGTTACAACAGAGTTTACTAGCGTAGGGTTTTAAAATTGCTTGCTTAGCTAAACCAATTTGTGTTTTCGTTACGACTTTAACTGCCATTAAAATTAAGAGTTATAAAGTATGACAGTCTAACGAAATAGCCAGACAAACATAAAATATCTGCTTAGTTTTGTTAAATGTTTCTTGGAAACCTTTTTTTTAATGATCAAAGAAACCCTCAAATGTGAGTTTGAAAAAAAAAAATATTTTTTCTGTTTATAATTTATCATGTTCAAACCATAACTCATCTTTGGTTTTCGTTAATGTTTTTTCAAGCTTACAAAACGTATTTGCATTTAACGTTTGACAATTTGGCTTTTAAAGTGTGTTCGCAATGCAAAAAAAAAAAGAAACTCCCTCAAGCGTTAAAAGTTATGGCAAAACAACCGTTAACGACTAGCCACCATATTTTCGATTTTTTTAATGAAAATTTCAATTATTTTTGTTGTTGTAAAACAAATCGTTTTTGGGAATCACCAGTCTACAAGGAAGGAAATTAAAAAAAGGAAAAAAGTTTTTACAAAAGCGGGTAAGAAAAAGCGCACACACCAAATTGGCAAATTGATTGCGACATTGTAATTTAATTTTATTTGTGCTTCTTCTTAGGCATACGCCATACAAGTCCTTGCAAATTCTTGCACACAATACGCCCTGAAGCGTATATCCGCTTGTGACATTTAATAATGATGTTGCCAAACTGCCGTATTTTTCTTACGTTTTAATACAGAACTTCTAGAGAACAATGACGTTCATTCACCACCATCTCAGCCACTGTATCATCAATAATCAATTCACTAAGAGATCAAAAGCCCAGTGCTAAGAAATTAATCAAGCCCACAGGCTAAAGAAAAAACAATTTCCATTCATTTTTGTCCAGTGTTCGGTAGAGGGCAGGGTAGCTTCAAAGGCCAAA
Organism: Sarcophaga bullata; assembly: GCA_005959815.1. Lineage (NCBI taxonomy): Eukaryota > Metazoa > Arthropoda > Insecta > Diptera > Sarcophagidae > Sarcophaga > Sarcophaga bullata. The sequence goes on from QOCX01000155.1 coordinate 24,197, forward strand.
TAACAAGATTTTGCTGAACAGAAACAGGAGTTTTTCATTTTCATAATCCGCCTGAACTGAAAGTACAAACAAGTGCTTTAGGACTTAAGGGCATTGTTTTCTTTTTTTAGCAGTCTACAGTTGTACAAGAATATTGGAGTTCTGCAAGGATTTGTTGGAAAGTAAAATTCAATTTTTGTAAACAAAAAGCAAGCAGAGGTCAACAGCATGATTTTAAACAGAAAACCAAAATAAGGAAAGGAAAAAATTTAATAAAAAAAATTTAAACAAGGAATAAAAAATGCGGGTGGGCCATCTATCTGTTTAAATTTGTACCTTCGGTTATGTCGAATCTGGCAATACTGTCTGTCATTCTATTCGGTCACAAAATTCTGCAGATTATCTCCACTGAACGTAATGAATCGATTTACGTGTAAGCAACGTTGACTTTATTGGAAATTGATCGGAAACTGCACGTAAATGTCATACAAAATTTTGTTGCACAGAAGCACCAACAGTGCCCGGTAAACGCAATTTTATTGCTAAAGTTCGTGAAACTGGTTTCATTGTGCATAAGCCAAGACGTGAGCGTACACCTACAGTGCTTACATCCAAAAATATCGAAGCTGTGACTGAGGTTAGGTTAGGTCGGAGTGGTATCCTCTGATATCAAAATGCTCACTTGAGCATGCATAGCAGCCCGTTGTGATGCCACAGGTAAACGCAGTCACTGTACTGACCAAATTCTACCAAAGCCAAGGAAGTGGAAGAAGTCGGTCAGCGTAAGGGCTGCAAGTGACTGAGAGTGTACGTGAGAATCCATTAACATCAACTCGTTATCGTTTTCCAGACTTAAATATTTCACGCACCAGTTTACTTCGAAAAATTTTAGGAAAACATCTTGGTATGACGCCTTACAAAGTTCAATTTGTTAAAGAGTTTAAGCCGCATGACCATTCGCCAAAGAGAAACTGCACGATGATGTTGATTTTGCCCAAAAAGGAAGTCATCTTTTCGGCTGAATCCCATTTTCATCTTGGTGTGTACATTATTAAGCAAAATTTGCCGTACTTGGAGCTCAGAAAAAATATACGTGGTCTTACAGAAGTCAATGCACCCATTACGACTAAGGTGTGTCTTGTGAAGCTGAGGCATCATAGGGTTTTATTTCTTTGAAAATAAGGACGGCGCAACCATTTAGGTCAACTGAGAGCAGAACCGCCCCATGATTTTTTTTACCCGCTCTTCATGTTTTTGATATGAACGATGTTTGGTTTCAATACGATGGTGCAACTTGCCTCACATCTCATGCCACAATCGATTTATTGCATCAAACGTTTGAAGGCCGTTTTATTAGCCGAAATGTTGTCAATTGGCCGCCAAGAAGCTGTTATTTGACACTGTTGGCGTATTTCCTGTGGGTCACGGTTAAAGAAAAATGTTATGCCGATAAACCAAAGACAATTGAGTATTTGAAGACCAACATACGTAAAACGATTGCTGAGATACGATCCCACACACTTGAAAAAGTGCGAGAAAATTGGTTCGATCGAATGAGATACTGTGAGGCCAGCCGTGGTAGCTAGATGAATGAAATAATATTCCATTTGGGATCAGAACAGTTGTACTTCACAACAGAAGAATAAATTTGGAAAAATTTCAAACCATTTTTGTTTTATTTGGATTTTTAAATTTAAACTCTTAAATGGCCCTCCCTTTACAATGTTCTGAATCTACTCTTCTATCTTGATTGTAGTCGGTTGGAATGTTTAACGAAATTGTCATCGTTTGTTGTAAACTTTAGAGTTTCGGGAAATATACTTTCCATTAACAACAGGTTGTATTTTCTATGCAAAGTTGGGTGAATTATTTGAAAAATAGTCTTAATTTGAATGTTATAATCAGACGTCGGCACCAATAGTCCCCAGGGACCAAAGATCTTCGGCTTATTAAACACATAGGACGCGAACATCAACAATGTTCGTTAAAGTGAGCTTAAAATTGCATTGTCAGCTTCTAAAGAAGCTCCAAGCTTTGTTTCAGTCTTTAATTATACACCCAAAAAAATATTGCAATAGGTTTGTCTATTTTCCAATGAGATTCACTAATAACAATGAGAAATGATGGCCATGTTTGTAAGCCGCACCAAACTGTCACTGGTAAAGTATGCATTCGCTTCTGTAAGACCACGTGTGGGTTTTCTGAGCCTTAGATATGGTAAGTTTGCTTATTAATGCACCCACCAAGATAAAAATGAGCTTCATTTGAAAAGATGATTTCGTGCAGTTGTTCGTTGGCCCATCTAGCGAAACAAAAACGAATGCAGTCATGCAGCCACAACTCTTGAATCAACGGAACTTTGTAAGGCATTATACCGAGATGTTTTCTCTAAATTCGACGTAAACTGATGCGTGAAACCTTGAGAACGACGACCAGTTGATGTTCATGTCAGCCACAGCTTCAATATTTTCGTTTATACGCACTGTACGAGCACGTACACGTCTTGATGCATCAACAATGAAGTCAGTTTCAGGAACTCTAACAATAACTTTGCGTATATCGGGCACTGTTACCAAATTTTATACGGTATTCTCGAGCAATTTCCCATCAATTGTCTATGTTTTGGAAATAAATTTCCGACAAATCCCAATGTTACTCAAACGAAAATCGTTTCATTATGTTCAGTTATGCTGAACTTTGTTGAGGAATGAAATGCCAGATATGAGAAATAATGGCCATGTTTGTAAAGTCTTCCACTATATTACTAACAATTTTCCTCTGGTTTAAACACATGCCTCTGACAAACGTACTCATAGTTTTATTATGTTCTGCTTGTGCCGACGTGTGGTTATAGTAAATAATCAAGCTGTGGCTCAATATTCTGGCATAATACCTGGTGACATATAGCCTAATAGAGAGAGTTTTGTGTTGGAAAGTTTTTCGCGAAATTGCTAAGACGTATATGCAGGCAAGAGAGTACATTACGCCACTAATGGTTAGAATTGACACAGAGAACTTGGGTAGTATGAGAAGCTAGCTTGTAATAATGACTAATGGGTTGTAATGATCAATTAAGAAGGTAAGCATAGCCACGGTGAATGAATTTCCCGTAAAATTCAATTCTGTACCCTTAAGTTAGAACTTGAAAGAGGTTCTTCCCCTTTTATTTTCCATTATAAGTTAATAATCCTTTTCCAAATTGCCAACAATAAACGATTTATGGTGAGATAGTGGCCAATTTAAACGCAAAAATATATGAATTTCAACAATATATCTCGTTAATCTAGATAATTTATTATGCGATTAAATAAAATTTAAAGCATTATTGTGATGAACCCTTAAAGTCAAAAACAACTGACAGTAAAATAAACGACGAATGGAAGGAAAAAAAAAACATGAAATTAATGAATAAAAATTTTTGCGTTTGTTAAGCAAAAACAAACAATATTTATGTGTCAACAGCAGCAGCATTTGCTCGTCAATCACACTGACAAAACGACATCACATAACAATTTCTTTTTTCTTTTAACAGTTTTGCGTTGTTGTTGTATACGCTTGTGATGGTAAAAAAAAATAATAAAAGTTGTTTGGAAAAATTGTTCGCCCCAAAATCAGTTAATCCTTGCAACAAAGAGAGAGAGAGGGAGGAAGAGAGTGAGTGAGTATGAGGGGGAGCAAGCAAGACTTTTTCTTACTGATTAAAGTTAAAGCATCAACTGCAACAAACAGTCTTCACAACTACTGCTATTACTTGTGGCAGTTAGGCAGACTGTTAGTCCTGTTGCATGTTTTAAATGTCAACAGCAGAAACCTTGATGTCTATCAAACAAAAACAAAAAAAAAAAAGCATTTTGCCAACAACAACAACAACAACAACATCAGCATGCATGCGTTTTATCCCAAAAAGAAACGAAAAATAATTCAGCAATGAAAACGTAAATCTTAAGATTTCTTCTTATTGTCTATCTCTCTTGCATTGTTGTTGCTAGTTGTTATTGTTGTTGTTGTTAAATTTATGTATACTTTACGTATGTTATATATCAGCTTTAAAAAGCTTTTTTCCTAAAGCTAAAGCTGCATTTTTATGGATTTAATCTGGATACATTGATATTCATCATTCTTTTGCTTGAATTGTTGACATTTCTGTTGGTTGATTACTCATGTCAATCAAAGGTTTCAACCATACAACGACATGTTGTCAATCTTGTGTGTCAATCCTTCGACAAACAGACAACAACAACAACAACAGCAACAACATTAAAACTCATTTTCAAGTACTACAAACCACTACTTCTGTTACATTTTTTTTTTCTGTTTAATTCAACGTACAAAATACTTCCACTTGTATAAACAGATACGAGAGATAATATGTATGAGACAAACTCAATATGCGAAGAGTCTAGAAAGTCTACAGGCTTGACTGACTCACAGCACAACTCAGTGACTCAATGACTGAATTGTGCAAAATGTTTGGCCACATTTGATGATGCCAGTTCATTAAATCTATGAAATCTTTAATGAAATCTGCCCTTAATCGTAAGAAAATTTTTAAAACAAGTCGCGTGGTGTTTTGGCTTATTAGACATGGTTTAACCCCTGGCCTAGACAGCTTGAACTTGAACTAGATATGCAGAAAATATATCACTCGGTGACTTTCTCTTTCATCTGCCGTCTGGTAAAAACTCGGAAAGTAAAAAAAATTGCCATGAAAAGACTTTAAACGGACGTCCCGCCACTAATGGATAAATTCAACACACACAACAAGGTTGCTTAACTCCTTTTTCCAATAAATCTTGCCGTGTAAAGTGAGACAATTGGGTTTAAGGATGGGAAACTACAATGAAAGGAAATCTAGGCCATTCATCAGACTATATAGGAATAACATGACTTTGGCAGTTCTTTTGGTAGGACCCTATAGACCCACAGTACACTTATTCAGAATGGTGGTTGTCTTCAGTTCAATATGTAGACTCTGTAACAATGAGAATAAATCATCAGAATATATGCTTGAAACCTGTTGGACATCAATCCAGCTCTGAAAGAAACACTAGGGAGCGTAGTATGGTTGAAGTTGTGAGAGTCAATTCTATCCATCAGTGGCGAGATATACTCTCTTCCCTGCGTACATAGGTAATTGGTCATTACAAGCCTTCATTCAGGATTACGATCTAGTTTCTTACATCGCTTGTGATGCGTGTGTGAATTTTATACATGCGTGGCTAGACCTACGCTTAATGTTCGGTCCGAACGGCAGATTTTATTTCCTACCAAATCTCCTGAAAGGAATTTGCCGAGGAAATATTTCTTTATATTTCGTTTTGTTGGAGATGTCTGACCTGGGGTTTGAGCCGTTTCCTCATGTCTAATAATCCAGCACACTACCTACTATAATAAGGCAACGACTATAGGATTAGAGTTTCCAAAAATAATAGCGGCTCGGGGTTGATAAGAAGAGTTTTTTTTTACCAGAAGACTGCTGAGGGGAAGTTCCCAAAAAAAAAAAAAATTTCATGTTTTGGTATGATTTCATACATTTAAACAACTGAAGCGGCTGCTGTTTGGCATGGCATATTTACGAAAACAGTAAACAAAACATTCAAAACGTCAAAAGATCAAGTGTCCAACTACTTATTCGCATTATGCGTATATCCAGTAGCAACTAAAGGCAACAAATGTGCAAAAAATCAGCAACAAAAAAAGAGAAAGAAAAGTTCTTGGTTTATGCATGATGTGGATATGGATGAGGATGATGATGATGATGATGACGATGATGATGATGATGACGATGATGATGATAGCAATGGCTATGGCAATGGCAATAGCTATAACTATGAACGAAAATAAGATTTATTTATATGAGTATGGTTACTACGACTACGTAGTAGTTGTTCCCTTTAGTCATCAAACCAGACACATGACATTCATGTTGATGTTGATGATGGTGATGGTCATTGTATGTAAATTGAGCGGTCGTTTATTATGTTCGTAGGGGTTTTTAAAACTTATAAACTCACAACATGAAGGGATACAATGAATGTTTGAATGACTATACTGAACTGGACTGGACTGGACTGGACTGGATGGATGGATGGTTGAATGTTTAAATAGATGGATTACTGTATGGTTGGATAGATGGCTGGCAGCATGAATGCATTGATTGTATGGATAATCAAGCACAGCGAAAGAAGTCAAAGTAGATGTCTACTGTCATTACAATACAAAAATCATCTCATTATACTGTTTTGTAAATGCGGCATATAATTCCTTTTTAACCTTGGCATTGCAAGCAAAAACTTCAATAATTTGCAACAAAACTGGGTACCCAAAAGATGGATGGGCCACATGATAACTGGCATATAAATCGTAACAAAGCAGTAAAGAGAAAAAAAAACAAAGATGCTCAATACCATAGTGACAGCTTTCCAAAAACGAAAAAAAAAAATATTCAATAATGACAAGAGGACTGTTTGGTACTCATGTTGATAATGATGATGATGCTCTGATGCACTGATGCTCTGATGCTGCTGTTATTACCTGACATTCAATGGTTTGACATGCAACTGTCTGTCATTCATTTCGATTTGGTTTTACATTCAGGCAACTTGTTTAAATTGTTTCATTGCACTCTTAACAATGTTGATGATATTTTTCTTCCCCCCCCCCCCTGTTTTGGATACGTTGACCTTTGCGTAAATTCGTGCTGTCATTGTTTATAAACAATCCGGGTAAAAGCTAACACCAGGTTTGGGGGGGGTAATGTTTTGGGTCACCGCTATTCGATAAGGTTTCACCAGCCATACATAACACACCACTTACGTGGTTTGTTATCCGCAACATCAAAATGGAAAAAAAAAAAAAAAAAAAAAAAAAAAAAAAAAAATAAAAAAAAAAAAAAAAAAAAAAAAAACAAAAAAAAAAAAAAAAAAAAAACACAAAAAAAAAAATAAAAAAAAAAAAAAAAAAAAAAAAAAAAAAAAAAAAAAAAAAAAAAAAAAAAAAAAAAAATAAAAAAAAAAAAAAACAAAAAAAAAAACAACAAAAAAAAAAAAAAAAAAAAAAAAAAAAAAAAAAAAAAAAAAAAAAAAAAAAAAAAAAAAAAAAAAAAAAAAAAAAAAAAAAAAAATAAAAACGTTGGTAATGTCAAATCATACTTTGACATAACTTTATGTTGACAGCAATTCTTTTGTATTTCTTTTCAATTCCATTCGAAATTCTTTTTTTTTTTTTTTTTTCGGTTGGCATTTCATCACATTTTTTGAAAGCATCACCATCGCATAATTCAATGTCTTTTCAAAAATTTTAAATTGGATTGTTTTTGACTGTTTGGTTGCAACATTTTGTTTGCGGCGTTGCCATAGCATCATCATCTGCAACATATTTTATGAGAATTTTTTTTTTTCTTTGAAAATTGCTCTTCAAAATACCTGAAGTTGAAATGAATGTTTTGAATGACAAGAATTTCCGGTTGAAAGTTTTGATAATATGGCGTCGTTGTTGTCTTGCAAGTGAAATTGATACAAAATGAAAACAAAATGAACTGACAGTTGAAGTTTTTATCATATTTTATGTAATAACTGTGGAAATATTTACAATACATGAAGCAAAATAAAGGGTCTTTCAACAGGAACTTTCGAATTTTGACAGTTGATAACGACCACCTTGTTCATGCGGCATCTGTCAAAGTACTTGTCATTCAAATCATCATGGTTGAATAGTAATGGACAAGAGACAATGACATGTTACAGCTCAATAGATAGCTAATGTTCCCTAAAACTTCTTTATCTCTAGTGCTATTTCTTGTCTGATTCAAGATCACATTCAAATTCAGTTTGTTACGAGTTGAGCTGCTTTAACGCTAACAAATGTGGTATGAGAAAATTAAAGAAATATTGAGCTGGAGATTCTTTTCAAGCCAGACTGATTTGAGCCCATATGAACAACGTTTCCCTGGCAATTATTGTGGAAATTAATTTAAGCTTCGTATTCCATTAGCCAGAAAGAGCCTAAAAATGGTAGGTGAACGTGGCTTGAAGTTCAACGATGAGTCTCACTTCATAATGAGTGGTTAATTGTCGTATTGGGAACGCTAATAATTCACATGTGATCCAAGAGCTTCCCATACAACCCCAAAAAAATCACTGTAAGATGTGGCTCTTTAGCTGGCGGTACCATCGCTTCATATTTTATTTTTTCTGGACCGAGGTCGACCAGCGCTATAGGTAGTTGGATTAGATTATTCCGCACGAGTGTTGTCAAGGCGCGGTTAACTCATATGGAGGTGGTATATATGACTTCGTTACAGTTTTTTTTGTAAAGTTTTCTTAAGTCGAACTTTTATGTAAATAAGCCACACGCCACAGAGGTCCTCAAAGCCAACATAACCCATGCCATCAAAATTTAGCCTGATATATTTGCCAGTCATGGAAAATTTTAATTTCTGATGCTTATTCTATTCAGAGAAGCCATCAAACTTAACGGACATTAGGCTATAAGACTATACCGGAAGTAATACCATGAACAACAGATTTTTGGGAAACGTTTCGCAAAGTTTTTGCCAGAACTCTGTAGGTCCAGCCACTCATGGCTAAAATTGACATACACAGCATAAGTGGTGTGAGAACCTGGGTTGTGATCCTGACTAATAGGTTGTAATGACCAGTTCTGAATGCATGATTCTCAATGAAGGAATAAGTTATCTTGTTATGTACCAAATTCCAAATAAAGATTATTGTGTGTTGCAACTCTTAAGCTAATTTCACTATTTACTCCCCAAGTTAAAAGATCTCAAAATCAATTACATTTTATGCATGCATTATGATGACTTTCAACAATGTTGAGTAGTAGCCTTAAGTATGTTTTGCATTTATCACAACAAAAACCAACTTTAAACACTGTCTGTCAATATGGATAAACTTGGTATAAATTTTGTTTGAAATCATTGGACTTGTTAGAGCCTATCCACACACGAAATGTAATCTGAAAATTGCTTACAAAATATTGCTGACATAAAGCAGCGGTCATTGATGAAAGCCATCATGCTTGCTTGTAACTATCATTAGTCAATCATATGATGTTCACGCTTCAAAAGTTTCAATCCAAACATATTCGCCTATATTGAACGATTACAACAACTGACACATGAGCAGCAAATATACGTACGTACGTATGTTGTACGTAAAATGCTACTGTTTAGCTTGAAATCAAATGCGACACAAGGAGAAGTAGTCACAATCAAGAAAGGTGTACCACATGCTGCCACAATATTGTATATTAACAGCCATGCATTAAAAAAAAGTGTCATAAATTCCGTTTTTCCCTCTCTCTCTCCCTCTCTCTCTCTTGATTTAGATTTTCTTGCTTTTCAAAATTAGATATTAAATGTTCGTTCATACATGTACCGAGTATGCTAGGTAGATGGCATGTAAAGTGAAGTGAACAGAAAAGATACCGCCACGCCCGGCTTTAAAAGAGTAAAGCATTAAAGGAAACGGCAAGAGAAGAAAATACATGCAAAAACACTACTTAACTAATGCTGACACAAATACATGCACAGAGCCACACATCTACAGACTTATCATTAGGATGATGATGACCATCAATCAAAACTGTCAGCGCTGTCAATCATTTCGTTATTTATAGCTGGAGGTTAAAGGAAGACGTCACATTGTTCAAATTGTTTCGACAAGAAACGGTTGGAAATTGCCACACTAACGTAACGTAATGATGATGAAATGAAATCAAAGCAAATCAGAGCAACTCCATGGACATACACAAACATACAATAATGATTACAACTACCACACGGCAACAATAAGTGGCGCATACAACTTTTGTTTGCTTTTTTTTACCTTAAAAAGTTAAAAAAACTAAAAACTAATTACCAACAACACAACTAATAAAAGAAAATAAAAAATGAAAGAGAAAAAAACACTCAAGTAATCTTAAGCTAAAGAATATAGCGTCAGTGTTTCATCAACGTCCCACAGACAGGGGCCAGTAGCCACAATATTTCTCGTTTTTTTTTTGTTCATTTTTCTGCTGTTTTTCGTTACCGACATCGTTCATCATCATGACGTTGATATCTTTGAATGATGGGTAAGCGTTAGCGGTTATTTTTTTGAAATCTACACAAAGAAAACAACAACATCCACAATACAATTGTAAAAACAAAACCCAGAACAGTATCTGGACTGGCAGTTTGTGGTCAGTTTAAGCAAACAGTAAGTAGACAGACAGACTGCCTATATTACAAACAACAACCCACCCAAATTTTTCATGTGTTTGCTGTTGATTTTCTTTAGTGGCGGCATTTGAGACTAGCCAAGCTATTATGAAACTATGTGGCGTCAAGCGCATACAATGCAAACTGTCAGCGTTAAAAATTAGATTCATTAAAAGCATTCAATTCAGTTATTATTTTCGGAGCCTAAGATATCATCCATCAAAATTTAGACACCTCTAGGCTCAGTAATTCCCAAAACTATATACTCTTGAATGTAAATACATACATACATACATACATACATACATGCATACCTACATACATAATTGGTCATTACAGCACTTTAGCCAGGATTGTGACGTAGTTTCTCACACGCCTCGCTGTTGTAGTTTTCCCAAACAGCTTCACACCAGTTTTAAATTCATCTGATAAGAACAAAGTGCTGAGAGGCAGTATTGCTATGTCCTCCTCTCTTCACATTCTGGTTAGGCAACTGGTGTCTACCATATGGAGTATCTGGACGAACTGTCATGCATGCCACAAAAGGCCATATGCGTGGCTTATTATGTCTGCTTAAACTCCTTGAGTGGAAAGTAAATTCTGCCTGACTTTCTACTTACCTCTGCTTAGAAAATATCCCATGGATTTCAAATTATGAAATATATTCTGAGCCACTATGAATGTAACCTCCCTTAATGGAGCTTAGCTGCCATATTACGCCTTTTACTCTTTGTTACTCAGTCTCATTGTACAGTGCTTTCCAAAAGGGTAGAGCTGACAAATCAAAATGTCTTTTTCTTAAATCTAAATGAACTTCCAGTTTCCTATCAAATGTGCCAAGCCTGTAATAATTTTTATTCGCCTTTTTCTATTTTAGGGTCCCCTGATCACTTATTCTCCCAATGATCAAACCTACACTTGGAAAATCCCATTATGGTGAGCTAGCCGGAGGAAAATTTTAATTCCTGGAGACCCACTGCCATTCTATCTACATGTGCACACGGACCTGTGCTCATTTGATCAGGAATGTCAATGTGCAATTAGAGTGTGGTTATTGGTTGCAATTGATATTTTAGGCATCCTAAGGAAGAGTTTTGAGTACGAGTACAATAAGTATTTGTCGTGTGCTCCAGTTATACTGTGGTGACATGGTTTTTGCCTATGCTTGATCTTATAGATTGAAAGCGATATGCCATAAATATCGCCTCATATACGTGGATATGTGTTGCAATAGGTAGTTAGGTAGAGGTGGCTGTCCATCCAAGATAATTGGGGGGACACACTTAGACCCCAAAGGGACCCATTGTGTTATCACAGTTCTGCGGTTAGCCCCTAGTTTCAAAACCATTTGGAGATCTTGATGAAGGGATTTAGGCTGCAAATATCAGTCCTGGATAGCTCCTCCAGTATTCCAATAGATTGAATGAAAAGTTTCAGGCCCACTATTTCCAAACAATTCCTCAGCCTTTGAATCTTCTCTAAAGTAGTATTTTCACCATACTACTGAAGAAAAATTTCCTAAAAATTTAAATACGCTTCTTTGAAACGAGTTTTCATTCTTGGAGTGAGGTTTCACTTAGTAGCAATGGCTGTACTAAATACAAAGCAAAATGTGTGAACTTTTGCTAGGATTTTTTATTGAGGAAAATTTGTTTTTCAATTGCCAATTTTGATCGTGTATTATATTCAGTCTAGCTTTTAAAAACTTTTTGGCGTAAAAATATTTTATTTTGTGGCCATGTCGTATATAAAGATATTGATTTGAAGGAATTATAAAAAAAGGAAATGAAAAATTGATTGATTGATGCCATTCACATTAATTTACGATAAACTGAACGATAGAAAAAAAGAATGGAAAACAGCCCAAGATTTATAATAAAATTCTTGTAAATAGATAAGGCGAACAGCTAATTCTGGCGGTGAATAACCCCTTCGCCATTAATGTACGAAACTGCAAATACATCAATCAAATGTTGATCAAATTCAGCGTGATTGATTGAAATAAAAGCCCCCTCCCCAACGTATAAAAATTCTAGGAGTAGAAAAAATAATGAAAAATAAATTTTAATCAAATAATTATGAAATCTAAACAAGACAAAAGTGATTAATCACAGTGGTGGCTATAATAATAGAAACAAACTTTCATTCAAATGTTTGATTTGATGTCGCTGGTATACCTAAAGAATTTTACTCTTGTGGTCAAACTATGGCTTAAAATTTGAAAACAATTAAAAGAATAATTAAAAAGTAAAGTTGTTGCATGCCCCAAATAGTGGCAAATGCATAAGCATGTATTTGTTTACAAGTTTGCATGTTCCCACACTAGTGTGGTTTACTGTGGCTTTTTTTAGTGGTCAAATTTGTAACCAAAATGTTGGTTTTAATGGTCACATGTAAACGTTAATATATCCATGTACGTCATAACACTGTATGTATGTATGTATGTATGTACGTATAATTAAATATTTTTCCCCATTTTAAATGTTTTCTTGTTGATGAAATTAAACAAAATTTAATGCCAGAAAATTTATTAAAAAAAAAAATATTTTGATGGATTAACACAAACATCAAGTCACATTGCTAAACACACACAATTTGCCTATAACATGCAAACATTATAAACAATATTTGGTTTTGTGTTTAAAAGTCATTTAAATTCCAAAATTCGATAAACAAATTTTTTTTATGACGAAATAACAGGGAAAATGTCCTCCTAAATAAACTGTAATGTGCGGACGCTTCTTAATAAACAAGGTTATCACTTTTTCAATGTCTCAACGCTTTGTGTGCTAGAGATACCAAGTTTCTCGTATGGCATTTATTACCATTTTCTCTTTTTCTAGTGTGGTTTGAAAAAAATTCCAAGCATTTGTAGATCACTATCCCCATTTCCTACCTCCTCTCCTGTTTTTCCATCCCTCTCCTGTCCATCTCTTCTTTTTAAGAACGATTGTGTTATCCTCTTTCCCTATAGGTGTTAGGCGGGCCTACAATTTAAAATTGACTTCGAAGGACAGATTTTTTTTTTTTTGGGAAATTTTTTCAGGGCAATTTTTAGTCATGGCAGAAGTCTGCTGAGCGGTAGTCGTCAAGGAAATATTATTCAAATTTCGTTTTGTTGGAGATGTCTGACCGGGTGTTGAACCGAGGCCTTACACCTAATAACTCAATGCATTACCTACTAGACGAAGGCAATATTGAGTACAACATTGAAGATAATTTAGACATGGTCTCTATTATTACATCTCCAAGTCGTTTTAAACGCTTCTTATCTTTAAATTCAAATGAAACAAATGTCTGTGGGATATCATAGACATTTCCGCTTGAACCACTGATTGAAGTCACTCAATGTAGAACATAGGTTAGGTTAGGTTAGGTTAGAGACGTGTACTAAATACAGTATCCAGGTCAAGTTGACCCATTATACATAATCGTCCTTAAGAAGAAGGGATGTATAGGGTGGGCTGGAAAAAGGAGAGGAGGTAGGGAAGAGGGAATAGGAAGCGGATGAAGTACCCAGAACAACAAACAGAAAACACACAAGGCGGAGCGCAACTACTCTAATGAACTCCTAGCACCTCTCAGAGCACAACATTGTTCAATTGTACTTCAGGGCTCTCTAGTCTGGGCTTCTCCTGAACGTGAAATTAATCATTATTTTGGTGAATAAAACAGACTGAATTTGGCAGATCGTATGGGTAATGTTTGCATGTTATTCGCATACACTGGTGAATTAAAAAAACCCACAATAAGAAGTTAACCGCACAATTTCTATGGCCAAGTGGGCCAGTTCACATCATCTCCACTGAGTATGAGCATTCTCTCAAATTTCTAAAGCAGAATATCCAATCCGGAATGAAACATAGCGCTGTCCTATTCAAACCAATTGATGTTAGTGCCCAAGGTTATGTCGATCATAAAGTGGGGCGGAGCGTGCTCTACCTTGTTCGAACATGCATTTTAAATAAAACCCATTCTATTATTTTCATGTGTTGTCAAGACAGTTTGGTGTGAAGGACTGAAAAATAGCAAATAATTGCAGAGAAGTACCATCAACAAGATGGCCGTTATTAACATTCAGGTTCGAAAGTTCCTGTTCGTGTTTT
>QOCX01000155.1:45595-73901 GCA_005959815.1 Sarcophaga bullata
GGTACTAAGAGGACAGCCTTGACAGTCATATGAATGAAATAATATTCCATTTCTAAACGGAACAATTGTACTTCTCAACAGATTATTTGGATTTTTAAATTTAAACTTTTAAATCATCCACCCTATATACGTAACCATATATTTTCCATTCTTATGCCAAACCATGGCTCGTTAAAACCCATCTACATTGACAATTTTAAACTCATAAATTTGTCTTGATTACGATTTATTTCAACAATTAAAATAACGTCAAGTTATACCAACAAAAATTATCACAATTTCGTATTTTATTTATCAATTCTTATATTCAAAAAATTCAAGCGTCTGTTTGCCTCTTTATTAAACGCCATTTGAAAGAGAGAAATAAATGTTAACAAAAGGTTAAAAAATTTAAAATGTTAATTTTATTGTGCTTAAATGATGGCACATTATTAGGATTATAAAATAAATATTTATTTAAAATACACTTGTCGTCTTAAAAAGCCATAAAATCACAATGTATTTTTATTATTAGAAAAATTAGAAAAAACCCCACGATATAAAAAACAAAACAAAACACAAGATAGCTTCAAATTAAAGTGTTATAACAAGGGTTGCCAAATATTTCAAATGTGGAAAAATAGAATCATTTGTTTTCCTTCTATTTGTGTTCAACAAGTTTAAATTGTAATAAAACACACGATACACGATAAGAATTTACATATGTAAAGTCACAGCATGAAAAATATTACAGAATACCATCCGTACTAGATCCTCTTCCGCTTTATAAAGTGTGATGGTTTTTGACACAAATTGTTATCCGTATTTTCTCCTCCCAGGCCAGACATCTCCTACAAAACGAATTCTGAAGAAATATTTCTTCGTCAGCAGATTTCTGGCAAAAACTCAGGGAGTAAATAAAATGGCCATGCAAAGTTTGCTCAAAATCTGTCATTCGGGCAATATTTGAAAAAAATTATTTTACTGCAGGTCATGTGTTGGGTTATTAGATGTGAGGCCAGGGTTCAAACGAGTCAGACAAAATGAAGTATGAAGAAATATTTCTTCCTCAACTTCTTCTCTCAGCAGATCACTAACAAAAACTCTGAAAATGAAATTGCCATGAAAAATTTCTTAGAAATTTAATTTCTTATCATTGGGAATCGACCTTAACACACACAACATAAATGATGTAAGAAAGTAGGTTGTAATCCTGACTAAAGGCATATAATGACCAATATTATGATGTACGCTCTCATTATATCGATATAATACTATCCGCTCTCTTCCTACACAAAAACTTGACATGTCTTATGTATTGTAAGATTGCCTAAATTTCCCCGAAAACGGTTTTCGTTGACAGAAAATTTTATGTCCACGCAACGCAATCTGACTCGATCTGTTACATCAATTTTCAAAAAAGGCTTACCAGCATTACATACATACTTAATTGGCCATTACAACCCTTCAGTCCACGATTATGGCCTAGCTTCTTACATCACTCATGTTGTGTGTGTTACTTTTTATTTATGAGTGCAAGACCTACATTTTTAAAGTCGACTCCGAACGACAGATTTTTGAGAAACTTTTCATGGCAATTTTAATTATTCTTAGAATTTTTGCCAGAAATTCCGCTGAGAGGAAGTTGCCGAAAACACATTTCGTTGTTTGTGTGTCTGACCGGGATTTGAACCATGGCCTTTTGTCTAATAAGCCAACACACTACCTATTAGACTACGGCGACTTGCCACCCAGCATATGCAACCATATTTCGCCAATAACTATTCGAATGGCCTTTTTGCTGTTTAATTGTCTGTTGTCTATCGCGACTTTAAATAATTCCAAAGAAATATAATTTCAGGGGGGGGGGAAATCAAAGGATTTTGGTGGCCAATTAATAGGACCATTAAGTGCAATTACTCTTCTACATATGTGTTTTTCGATTTTTATCTTTGTACTGTAGCGTGTGTTGCTTGTTATTTGGTTTTATCCTGGTGACAAACCACTTCAGCAAATTGAATTACGAAAAAATTTCTAACCATTTCAAGATATCGTTCAACACTTCCTTAACACGTTCACGACAGCGCGTGCCACCGGTGACTCGCACTAGACTACCTTAGCGGACGGCAAGTACCACCGGTGATCCGCAGTTGATTGCCACCGCCCGTACCGTACTAGATTGCCACATCGGATGACGTGTACTACTGGTGGTACACATTTGATTGTGCTATTAGACGATGGACAACACCAAATATTAAAATCTTTAACAAAATTCAGTACTGTACACTGTAAAAATTCAAAAGTTTTAATGAGAATGAGATGAATTTACGGAGAAAAACACAGCATTTTACACAATACCGCTGTACTGCTGCAAAACAGCAGCCGTCCGATAGAGCTAAAAGCATTTAGAGCAGCCGCCAGTAGGTGATAACCATAAATTTAAGCGCCGGCGTGAACGTGTTAAAGCAGTGAAGAAATGATTGATTTACAGTGTAGTGTGTTGGCTTATTAGACATGAGCCCGTGGTTCAATTCATAGCTCTGCCATTCCAAACGAAATGAAATTTGGAAAAAAATTTTCTTCGGCGACTTTCTCTCACCAGTCTTCTGGCAATGAGACATAAAGTAAATGAAATAACCATGAAAAGTTCTTCAAAACTGTAGGTCCTTCCACTCTTGGATAAAATTAACATACATACACAACATTCGTGGCGTAAATAAATAGGCTCACTGGCATAAATTCTTTCTTGTGGTACTTTCAGCTATGGAAGTCATGTTAAGCGAAGCTGAATATTTCAAATATTAATTTCATAGTGCATAGATCCAGAAAATCAAGTCCAGTTTTTTAAATCACTTAATTCATTGAACTTTCAGAGCAGTTTTCAGCTTTATTCGAAACTGTTATGCTGTTTTTAAGGACTGTTTAATCCGAAGATGTCTGTTAGCCTTACAATATCACACTCTATTCCTATGTACGCTAAACAGGGGTCTAAATTTTATAAAACTGTCAGTTTTTCAATTCCAATTCCATTCTAGGTTTCTCATTACTTAAAGTCTAGACATTCGTGTTAGTTCTAGAGTTAAGCTAGCATGGCGTGCCTATAAATACCAACAGATTGTAATAAATAATAGAAGTTAAAGCTGGTTTTAAAGTTCACTTTAGCTAAAGTCAACTTTAATAGTTTAAAGTTCACTTTAACTAAAGTCAACTTTAATAGTTTAAAGTTCACTTTAGCTAAAGTCAACTTTAACTAAACCCAACTTTAACGAGAAGTTGTAATAATGGCCCTTAACATGATATGTTATCATGTTCTGCATACTTTATTGAGCATATCTTGGACCAGCATGAATCCACATAAAGGTTAGTTAATTACGAATTCCCTACGCCAAAAAACAACTAATAATGGCAACCCAATTTCCGTAACGAATGTAAATTATCAAAATAAATGGATGGCATCAGTTCGTTCGTATATATAACACACGTAAAATTAAAATCAAAATATTCAAAGCCAGTAAATATTTCGTTTGTTTGAAATCAACAAATAAGCTGACGTTTTGCTTCATTAATTACTGCGTCTAAAATTTATTTCATTTAATATTTATGTGTGTGTGTGTGTGTGTATACACTTAAACAGAATTCAAATACAAATTCCAAATTCGAATTGAAATTCAAATTCAAATGAGATCACATTATCATTGAAGCACAATGTGTCAAATTATACCACGAAAGCTCATAAAACTTAAAAGTTTATGAGCATTTTGTGGCGATTTTTATAAAAATAAAAACATCACAATACCGATTGAAAACAATTTTGTGAACGAATTACGATTTTTTTTTTTGTTTGATTTTTTGGTTTCATTTGCTTTCAATATCGCATACAAATACGGATTATTGGTTGCTTTTCGCATATAATGTGGCGTCTCATTTGTCATTTATGGGTTTTATTATGGGTTTTGTTTTTGAGTCATTAAGTTTATATTTAAAGGTGCGTTAATGTCGATTTGTATAACAGTGATCCCTTTATTATACCGATGGACTTGGCATGAATACAACATGACTGACTGTCATCATATGCATATATTTTGTAGCTTCAGTGTAGACCTATTTTTTTGATGTTAATTTGACAGTAACGATGGCGGCTTTTTTTTTAGAGTTCCTACTGTTACGTGCGTACGTAATTGGTCATTACAAATCTTCAGCCAGGTTTAGGATCTAGTTTCTCACATCCCTTATGTTGTGTGCTAATTTTATACATGATTGGCGGCACATACAGTTTAATATCGACTCCGAACGTTAGATTTTTGAGAAACTTTTTAAAGGCAATTTCAGAGTTTTTGCCGGAAATCTGCTGAAAAAAGTTGCAGAAGAATTGTGAAGCCTGGCCTCACGTCTAATAAGCCAACACACTACCTTCTACTCTACGGCTTAATACTTAACAATTGAAACGTCTATACATACCGTACTAGATTTAAATATCCCATCAATTGTGTAGGATTCCATATAGTCGATCTGGATCGTCATTCTCTTACGTTTTCATTTTACAACAATTTTACAACATCTTCTCAGACCACTTATGTTGTGTGCTAATTTTATACATGAGCACCTACAGATTTATTTAGATTTTTGAGAAGCTTTTCATGAAAATTTTTATTTATTCGCATAATTTTTGCCAGAAATCTGTTGAGAACAATGAGTTGGTTGCCGAAGAATTATTCTTTTCGGATATCATTTTGTAGGAGATGTCTGACCTGGCGTTTGAACCATGGCCTCGCGTCTAATAAGCCAACACACTACCTTCTAAACTACGGCTTAATACTTAACATTTGAAACGTCTATACATACCTTGTTTTACTTAAAACGTTCACGCCGGCGCGTACCACCGGTGGCCCGCACTAGACTGTCACATCGGGTGACATATACACCGCTGGTACACATTTGATTATGCTATTAGACGGTGGGTAACACCAAATATTTAGATCTTTAATTCAGAACTGTTTACTCTAAAAATTCAAAAGATTTAATGAGAATGAGATGAATTCACGAAGAAAAACACAAAACTTAACACGACACCGTTGTATTGCTGCGAAATAGCTGCAGTCCGATAGAGCGAAAAGCATTTAGCACAACCGCCAGTAGGCGACATCCATCAATTGTGGGTTTGTTTCAGTGGACAATACTACATAATTGGTCATTACAACCCTTCAGACAACAACACACCCATGTTGTGTGTGGTATAATTTTATACATGAGTGGCGGGACCTACAGTTTAAAGTCGACTCCGAACGACAAATTTTTGAGGCACTTTTTTTATTTTTCTGAGAGGAAGGCTCCGAAAAAATATTTTTCGTTTTGGTCGAGATGACTAACCAGGGGTTTGAACCGTGGCCTTACGGCCTAATAACTCAATACACTAACTACTAGGCTACAATACTCCTACATAACCGACAATCCTCGTGGTTGGCCAAAATGTCTTCCTATATCTTTAGTGTAGGATTCCCTATAGTCGATCTTGATCGTAATTCTCTTACGTTTTATTTTTTCAACTTCACCTATTTGTGTCACAATGTAATTTATTAAAAGCCTCAAGTCTCCTCTACATTATCGACTCATATTGATGAATGGGTTTTGTGAGAGATTATCAACAAAAAAAAAAAAATTATTTTCAATGCGAGGTCGTCATAATTGTAATTCATTTGTATAGTTAATCTCATAAATTTGTTAAAATCTTGCAAATGATTTGAATTAATGACTGATAAAGAGTTTTAAACAAATAAATTGTAAAAGATTTATGAATTGTTGACTTTGACTAAAAGACAGGTTTTAAGTTCATAAGTAGCCGGGTTTCATTTTTAGTTGCTAGATTTTCTCTTTTTTTTTTTGACACACGTGTATTGCAGAGAGATGAGAAGAAAAAAAATGTAAATTCAACCTCTTAAAGTACCTTAGGCACCGATAGGCTATGAGGGGGTTATTACGTATGCGAAGGAAAGCGGTCCAAATGTATTTGACAACGATGTTGGAAAGACTATTGCTGTCAACAGCGCTGTCGTTGATTGCCAACTTTTTTTTTTCTTTCGAGTGAATAGTATGATCTGGTCACTTGCCACATAACTCATGCCTTAAATACTCTGCACCAGTGATTTAAAAAAAAAATGGTCATATACTTAACCCATGCAATCGTTCAACCGATTCAGCTGAAAAAAAGGTTTGAGGTTACAGCTCCTATGTATTGAAATTCCAAAAGAAAAGAACAATTCGATACAAGCCTGTTAGTCATCGCACCAGTTTTAAATGCTACGACTTAGATTAAATCGAAAAAATTCAGCTTAAACCTTAATTAACGACGATATATAGTGAGAAATGTCTTAGGTTTGATCAAACTTATATGTCATGTATAGTCTAGACTACTACAGTTTATATTGGTATGATCAGGACATTTCAAGCGATATCGTGTGAGCAATTTTATCTTATACCGTCAAGCTTTTAGTTTGAGGGTGAGTTCACAGACTGAGGGTATATTGGTTTCATCGTGTACATACATACATACATTGATCATCAGGATTAGGACCTAGCTCACACCACTTATTGTGTGTGTGTTTACTTTATACATGAGTGGCGGGACCTACAGTTTACAAATCGACTCCGAACTATAATTTTTGCTGACAAAAAGTCACCGAAAGAAATGTTTTTTTCATAATTTTTTTTTTTTTTTTTAGATTTATGAGTTGGGGTTGAACCGTAGCCTCAAGTGTAATAAGCCAAGACACTACCTACTGAACTATGACGACTTTAATACGTGTATCGGAAATTTAATTCTTATTTTGTAATCGAGACAAGACATCAGATATACTGAACACTCAATAAAATGTCCAAAAGATGTTCAAAATAAATTAAATTCCAAGAGAAACGATGACCTTACGACCTAAGGTTTAAAGCTTAAATTCGACTCTGAGCCACGTATTTTTGAGAAACTTTGCATTACAATGTTGTTTAGTTTCAGAGTTTTTACCAGAAGTCTGCTGAGAGGAACCCGCCAAAAACAAATATTTTTTCATGTTTCGTTTTGTTGGAGTTGTCTGGCCTGGCATTTGAACCTGGTCTCATGTCCAATCAGGCAACACACGACCTACTAAACTACAGCAGCTTCATCCCTGTATTTCCTTTACTAAACGAAAAAATCAGTTCGAAGAGAAACAAAAACCGACTGTCTTTCAAAGCAAAAAAAAGATAAAACTAAGTGTTTAAGAGACGAGGTAGTAGTGAACATCCTTTGCCAGTAAGATACTCGAGCTGCTTGCATAAAATTCTGAAGGAATAAGATTCCCAAATACCATGTACAAGCAGTATTGTTCACTACCATGGTAATCAGGAAAGACTGCATGTATCAGAAAATACAGAGGCCTTAATTTCGGTTTTCTTTAAGTCTCACCATATTTGGTGATGTTAACAATACCCGAACTTGTTTAAAAGCCAGCACTTTCCCAATTACAAATTAATCGACAAGCACAAGCCGACGGCAAATAGCTACATGAAGTAAATTTTTAAGGTTTCTGCCGCAATGCTAAAAACCTCAAGTTTGTCTGAATCCCGAATGCAGTCCTGCTATACTGAGGTTTCCCACAACCAAGCTTTAATTAATTTTAAAATTCAATACTTGTGTCTTCAATTAACCTTTTGAACTTTAATACTTTATATTACCTTCTCTCAACAAAACAAATCTTAAAATGTAGCCAACTTTTTCACCATGCAGCCGACAATCGCATATTATTGGTACACACAGTGGCTTTAATAGGAAATGCATGCATTAATCAAAACTGACGCTTTAAGCCACTGATCATGATGATGCAGTTGATGACGATGATGATGGTATCAGCAAAATTACTGTCCGCACCATGACAATCGTCTTAAATAATTTCCGTATCCACAACAAAATGTTCATTCCATTTTTATTAACAAAACAAAACACTGGACAAATGAACAGACCTCTACCGTAGTCTGTAGTCAGCCACCATAAACAAAAGTTGTCTAAAATAATAACGAAAATATAAAGAAAATTTATTTATGAGCGATAAAACCTCATATGAGAAATGAAGGCAGCACAAAAACAAACTATAAATGCCTTAAAGGTTTAAACAATTTTTTAAATTTTTCCAATCGACCAGCTACAGAAACAAGCATCAATGAGAGAAGCATTTTGGTGTCATACTTTAAGAAGATGTAGAATTAGATTGGAGTGGTAAAAGGCGAATTGTTGGAGCCGTATTACTGTTTGGTATAAAAATTTTTTCGTATGGAAAAAAGTAGTGTTCTTTGAAGAAACTGACAGAAGCGACCGTGATGCAGAGTTGTTAGCAATTTGTGCCATAGTATCCCGTTTTTCATAGGCACAGATTATTGGAATATTTTCTTCGACCTTTAAAAACTCACTGAACTTATCAAGTATTTTAGTTTCTTTTAGTTGCACGATTATTATCGATATTGATAATATGATTTGGCAGCTGAGAATATCGAACTGTATCGACATTTCTGTATATTAGGTTGGCTTAGGTTATGTTGCATGAGTTTGCAGTTTTTCTTTAAAGGAAAAAATCACATCAAAGCCAGAATTTAGGCTCATTGTAGTTGACTTGCATTTTCTAAACTAAATTTGGTGATAACTTGAATTTTCTAAAATAAATTTCACGATGACTTACATTTTCTACAGTAAACTTGACGATAACTTGCATTTCCTAAAGAAAACTTGACGATAGCTTGTATTTCCTAAAGTAAATTGAATGATATTTTGCCGTTTCTAGAATAAAATTGACAATAACTTGAATTTTCTAGAGTAAATATGATGATAACTTGAATTTTCTCAAATAAATTTGAAGATAACTTGTATTTTCTACAGCAAATTTGACGATAACTTGCATTTCCTAAAGTAAATTGAAAGATAATTTGTCTTTTCTAGAGTAAAATTCACAATAACTTGCATTGTCTAGAGTAAATTTGATGACAACTTGAATTTTCTAAAAAAAAATGACGATAACTTGCATTTTCTATAGTAAATTTGACGATAACCTGCATTTTCTATAGTAAATTTGATGTAACTTGAATTTTCAAAAGATAAATTTGACGATAACATTGGATTTTCAATTGTAAATTGACGATGACTTGTTTTTATATAGTAGACCTAACGTTAACTTGCATTTCCTAAGTAAACTTAACGATAATTTACGTTTTCTGTAGCAATTTTACGATAGCTTGCATTTTATGGAGTAAATTGAATGATTTAATTTGATTTTCTAGAGTACAAATTGATAACTTGCATTTTCTATAGTAAATTTGACGATAACCTGCATTTTCTATAGTAAATTTGATGATAACTTGAATTTTCAAAAATAAATTTGACGATAACATGGATTTTCAATTGTAAATTTGACGATGACTTGTTTTTATATAGTAGACCTAACGTTAACTTGCATTTCCTAAGTAAACTTAACGATAATTTACGTTTTCTGTAGCAAATTTTACGATAGCTTGCATTTTATGGAGTAAATTGAATGATAATTTAATTTTCTAGAGTAAAAATTGGCAATAACTTGCATTTTCCAGACTAATTTTGATGATAACTTGCATTTTTCTATAGTAAATTTGACGATAACCTGCATTTTCTATAGTAAATTTGATGATAGCTTGAATTTTCAAAAATAAATTTGACGATAACATGGATTTTCAATTGTAAATTTGACGATGACTTGTTTTTATATAGTAGACCTAACGTTAACTTGCATTTCCTAAGTAAACTTAACGATAATTTACGTTTTCTGTAGCAAATTTTACGATAGCTTGCATTTTATGGAGTAAATTGAATGATTAATTTAATTTTCTAGAGTAAAAATTGGCAATAACTTGCATTTTCCAGACTAATTTTGATGATAACTTACATTTTCAATAGTAAATTTGACAATGACTTGTATTTCCAAAAGTAAACTTGCTGATATCATGCATTTTCTACAGCAAATTTGACAATAACTTGCATTTCCTAGAGTAAATTGAACGATAATTTCCCTTTTCTCGAGTAAAATTGACAATACCTTGCATTTTCTAGTCTAAATTTGACGGTGAATTGCATCTTCTAGAGTAAATTTGACGATAAGTTGCATTTTCTAGAGTAAATTTGACGATACCATGCATTTTTGTAGCAAATTTGATGATAACTTGCATTTTCTATAATAAATTTGAAGAAATTTTGCATTTTCTCTAGTAATTTTGTCGATGACAAATTGGATTACTTTTGATGGGGCTATCTTAAGCCATTGGTTTGTGTCGACAAACTAGCAACTCTTGAAGTAATGGAAGCCAATTAGTGATCCTTGACTTCACACGGCAACATTCATTGGAAAAAATAGTCACACATTGAATCAATCAAATAGATCATGTAACTTGTAGACATTGCTACCATGTTGTATGGGTGGCTGAACTTACATTCAAAGTCGAGCCTGGACAAAAGAGTTTTTAGAGGCATTTCAAGAAAATTTTTGTTTATTCTTCCGACATTTTTCTAGAACGCTGCTGAGAAAGGAAGTCAACGTATGAAGTATTTTTTTTTTTCATACCTTATTATGTTCAAGCTGCCAGGGGTTAAACCATGGACTCTCGTGAAAGAAGTTAACACTCTACCTACTAGACTACGAGACTTGACTTCAATATATTAAAGGAGAATAGTTTAGAATTACGAATACCATCCCTAGAATTGCATTTTTTTGCTGATCAACATCATTATCACTTATTCTACACGTAAGTGATGAGAAACCTCTAGTACTCCAGCATTAAGTTGAAGCTTAATTTTCTCAATTTTTTTTTTATTGCTACCTCATGTGTGTTAAATTTTTCTATTTTTATTTCACCATCATCATCATCATGATGATGATCATCAACATTATTGTCATCATCTCTGCTTTTATGTTAAAGAGGCACCTTTGACTACAAGAAGCGTGTGCTACATGTTGCTGCTTTCGGCTACAATATAATATCGTCAACAGGAAAAACACAGAAGAAAAACCCAAGTAGCTTCAACTTAAAAAGTATGCCTAATGATAAGGTCTACAAGATTTGTTTAAACATACTTTTAAAAGCCAAACATCACTTAAACAGTCAACCGCGTGAAGTTTGTGTTGCTCTCATACATACAACCACTCTACAATTCATATTCGTGGATTTGAAGCACAGGATAAATAAAAGAAAAAAAATAAAAGAAAGAAATTCAAGCAACAGGCAGGCAGACTTATGGCATATAAAGACTGAAAGCTTTGTATGTCGACAACTAGTATGTTTAGCTGGTAGAGAAGTAATAGCAGCCAGCTTTTCACCTAAAGTGGCATCACGTTTCACATTTACAATATGACACTGTCAAGTATGCGCATACATTAGTCAAAAGAAGGAGTAGCAGTAGACTGGTAAGCCGAAAAAAAAACACGAATAAAGTTAATAAAAAAACGCGAAGGAAATGGATGATGAACGCTGAAAAAGTCTACACGTATTCATAAGAAGTTGTAGCTTCAATTTTTTCTATTTCTGCGGAAGAACGAGATGCTTTTTGACACTATGAAGAGGAGAAGTACTAGAAGGTGTTTTAGTTCATCATTAAGTATGGTACTCCAGAGTTTAATACAACCCAACAGAGGTATGAAACATTACTAGGATTTAAAAATTTGTGACTTCTGAACCTTTAACGCTAGAGAATTTTCAATAGAATTTGAAATTTTTTCTAGTTTAGGCAGTACATTCGAGCATGATAAGGATTTTCAGAGTTTATAACAACTCCGCTCCTTAATAGAAAAGAGACCACATTCAAATTTATGATTACTTTCAGAAATAAGTTGTGTGTGCCTGTATGTCTAAACTCAGCCCTCAGTTCTGACATGAAAAGAAATTTTTTTTTTATGTTAACCTCCTATCAGAAGTCTTTTGGCAAAATCTCTGAGTGTAGCTAGCTCCTGTGAAAAACTATATGAAAAATTAAGTGTCGCAACACGTTAATAAAAGTACTAAAGACATCACAGTTGGTGTGTACATTAATGGCCTTTCCCCAATGCGTTGTGAAGCTTCGTATTATTAACACATTATTTCGAATAGTTACTCCCCTATTCCATATAAGGATCGCCAGACATAACTCATCTACAGGATTTATTCCTCCAAAATTTACCATACATATCCCCTCTGAAGTCGCAGTAGTCTGGTAGATAGTGTGTTGGCTTATTAGACGTAAGCAAATGGTTCAAACCCCAGGCTAGGCAACTCCAATAAAACTTATTCTGGCGGTGTGTTGGCTTATTAGACGAAAGGCCAAGGTTCAAATCCCCGGTCAGATATCAAAAACGAAATAGGAAAAAAATATTTCTTCGGCGACTTCCTCTCAGCAGATTTCTGGCAAAAACTCTGGGAGTAAATAAAATTGCCATGAAAGTTTCTCAAAAGTCTGTCGCTCAGAGTTGACTTTAAAATTGGTTCCGCCACTCATGTATAATATTAACACTTAAGTGGTGTGCGAAGCTAGGTTGTAAGCCTGAATGAAGTAATGTAATATGTATCTGTGGGTATAAACTCAGTTCCTTAGTTCGGACATGAAAGAATTCTTTTCAACAACCTCCTCTCTGCAGTTGTCTGGAAAAGGCTCTGAGAGTAAGTAGTCCCCATGAGAAAGCATTTGAAATCTGTAGGTTTCGCAACTCCTGCATAGAATTAACGCACACAACATGGAGGGATATAGAATAGAAGTGCACACCCCCTCATTTCATGAAGGCCCTCTTTGTAATGCCTAATGAAAGTTTACCATCCATGCGACTCTTTTCACTGTGCAACGCTCTATTATTTCCTGTAGGCACTCCTTAATTCCTTCAGATGATTTCCAGACTTTATTCACTTTGCGGTAGTGATCTTAAACTTGTATCCTTTCTATCCTCTCTGACAGTGCGGAACCTTTGGATTGGAAGCAACCTAAAATCGAATTTCCTTTTCAGAAACATATAAAGAACCTGGGTTGAACGAGTGCAACCCTTGCGCTGAGCGACTTCTTCCTCGTCCCTGGCTTTGGTAGAACTTGGCCAGTATAGGGACTGCGTCCACCTGTGGCGTTACAATGTGCCGCTATGCGTGCTCAAGTGAGTCTTTTGATATCAGAGGCTACAACTTCGACCTAAACTAACCTAACCTTATCTAACTACCGGGTTGAACCGGGATTTGACTGCAAAGTTTGTGCTGACACACACTGACCCTCTGTTGTAACTCATTGAGTATACCACTAGTGATCAGGGCTGCTTCATACTCTGCATAGAAAGCAGTGTTAGCAAGGACTTTTGATATTGATTTCCCCATCATTCAACTAGAACTGAAAAACGCTATGGAATTTCACTAATTGCCTAGAAAAGAATGAACAACAAGACGTACTGACATGCCAGTGTTGTGCGCAGAATATTGCTGTTATGTCTCAAGACTTTACAGAAAACTCTAGGGTGTCGTTTAAGAGATGTGAACGAAACTGGGAGTCTAAATAGTGGCCTTGACAGAGCATGTTCATGATGGATTAGAAGATGTTACAAGAGCAGGTTAA
This sequence comes from Sarcophaga bullata, assembly GCA_005959815.1. Taxonomy (NCBI): domain Eukaryota; kingdom Metazoa; phylum Arthropoda; class Insecta; order Diptera; family Sarcophagidae; genus Sarcophaga; species Sarcophaga bullata. The sequence continues at coordinate 59,166 of QOCX01000155.1, forward strand.
CTATTGTCAAGGCATTCACAATCTGGACCAAGAGTAAGAGAAATTTTCATTTCCATTGATTCATGCTTCTTCGACATCGAAAATCCGTGCATTATACAAAAAGCTTAATGCACTCGCTACACAGTGCTGTTTTCACACCTTAAACTCTCACTTTTTTGACTTTGCCATCCAAACAATTACCGTGAATCCATGAGGTAACCTCCACTTGAGAGTATAAAACTTCAAGTGGGAATCTTCACAGAACAAGAACCGTAAATGAATGAACCCACGAAGTTTTTTATTTCAATTACTTTAACCGGCATTGAAGAGCTTGTGGTTTATGCAGGATGGGCTAATCCGTGTATACTTCACAACATATACCCTAAATACTGTGGGCTGTAGATCTGGCCGGAAATAATCACTCTATGTAAAGGTTTTAAACTAGTTTCCTAAGGTTTCTTGACATCTGCGCAGTGTACTTGCTACGTCTCATACTCCGCTCATGCTTTCTTCTCCTATTGAACACAGAATCCACGACAATCTCTTTTTTCATATTCCAGCTGTACGTTAAAGCATTAAATTTTTTTTTTTTTAGGAGAGGAAATTAATTACAACAATTAATAGCAGATTATTTCAGCAATTACAACAATTTATATGGTAGAGCATTCGTTAAATTCGCCGATACTTTATATTTAACACACCTACTCAAGGCCTTAAATGTCATCGCAATGCTGTTGCATACACCACCTTAGAACATGTATGTAGAGAAACAAAGAGAGAGAAAAAAACTGAAAACTATCAGCATATCAACATGTTGTTCAGTGCATTTTGTTGTTGTTGCTGATATTATAATGCAAAGCTACAGCCATGCTTGTCGACAACCATATGAGTTCCTTGAAAAGAAGAAGAAGAAGAAGAAAAAATAAATTATTATCACTCACTGTATTTGTAAAAATAGTGTGTTCTCTGTTCCTTTTGCCAACCATGTTTGTTGTGTAGCATAACATACATACACGCATACAAGTACATACATATGCTTGGTCAAGTGAAAGATTCGTTGTAACATTTGATGTAATTGCAGTTGTAGTTGCTGTTGCTGTTGCTGTTTGCTGTTGTTAGTCGTCTATGTTCGTTTGAATCGCCAACCGTTCAGTTTGCTGCTGGTCGCTTATGGTCTTATGGAACGTGCTCTAACGCGTAGTCAGCAGGCATCATCACTTGTGATTACTGTTTCTTCTTAGCCATTTATTGTTATTTTATGTAAACATAACTGCTACTACTCTGACCATAGTTAACATTCAGGCTGCAGTAGCTCTTCGTGTATGCAGTGTTTTTAGGTTTTTTTTCTTTTTCATCTTCATTGAGAATATTTTTTTTTTAGTTTCATATTGCAACCGCTTTTAGTGGCATAAACCATCATGATGTCCATTTTGTTTGTCATATTATAAGTTGTATTACAATTTTTTCCTGGTATTCAAGTTGTTATTTAAGGTTGCTGTTAAGGAGATGATCAATTTAGAAATTTTTATTGCTTTATGATGATGATGCGCATTTTAATAATGTGATGGCTGTTAATTTGGTCACAGGAGAGAGCTAGACTTGGGTTGTGGGCATAAGTAATAGAATTTTCTATCAAATTGTGTCTGTAAAATTATTTAAGCACAGATAATGATGCTTAAGGCATGCATCCTGCTACATTTGCATTGAATGAACGTAAAAAAGAACATTAAAACCGTGGTGTTCGTTTAAAAATGTTGCTCACAACATGTATGATGTGTGACCCTATAGAATCTAATTAAGCTATGCTCATAGAGGCAGCTGTCTTAATCTAACTATAACGTAAAATAATCTCCTTAGGGCTCTATAAACTTTGGCAAATATTTCCTCCATTTATTTAAGCCATCATCGCCTTAGTCAAGTAGGTAGTGTATTGGCTTATTAACCGTCAGGTCACAGTTCAAACCCCAGGTCAGACATCGCAAACAAAACGAAAAATATTTCTTCGGAGACTTTCTCTCAGCCGATTACTGGCAAAAACTCGGCGAAGTAAAAAAAATTGTCATGAAAATGTTTCTCAAAAATTTGTCGTTTGGAATCGACTTTAAACTGTAGGTCCCGCCACTTTTGTATAAAATTAACACAAACATTATAGGTGATAAGAGACGCTGGGTTGTAATCTTGACTGAAGGATGGCTGTATTGATCAGTCATGTATGTAGCTATGCATGTATGTATTCCGGGAAACTCGCCAGATCTGCTGGTTCACTCTCTCCGGAACGATTGTCAATCGATTTGGATATGCCACTTATTTCGCTTAAATTGGCCATTGGGCGAAAATTCTATTTCTCCAACTGAACCTGGATCAAAGAGGAATCCTGCACCACTAGCAGACTCACTTGCCCCAAGTCCCACAGCAACCATCTGCTCGGATATGATCGAAATGTCATCTCGCTCCCAATAGCCATGCTTACAGGTCAGTGCATTATGGATAGACACGCGGAAGAACTGCAGCTTTCATCTAATGACTTCAGCCGTGGCTGTAGATTTGCAGAAGATGGGGAAACTGTTATCCACTTCCTTTGTCAAAGCCCATCTCTTTTGGGAGCTGCAGCGTTGGATGGTTGTGCTTTAAATATGTAGACCATGCGCTGACCAACTTTTTCCCTAGTTTGATGGAACTCGGTCAGTACAGGAACTGCCCTTATCTGTGGTGTCACAATGAGATGCTATGCGTGCACAAGTGATACTCAAAAGTATCCCTTCGAGCTAACCTAATCTATGTGTGTATGTAAAGCAGAGTCCAGGTCCTCAAAAACAGAATTTAACTTTATTTTACCAAGTTTTGAAAAATCCCAGATGCTACTCCTGATCTCCATATAAGTGACGCTGAAATATACACCAGATTCCCATCAATATCCTAACCACTTATTATCCAGTGACTTAATAGTCTCACATTCGACTTCTTCAATTTCATCGTATCCATCCTTGATAAGGGCAGTGGATTAGATGATAGGAACGGGCAGTCAGCTTATCAACTAAATGAGAATCAAATAAAAGGACATCAGTATTCTTATTTCCAAGATATTTACTGCATTTCCCTACCCAAATAGAAATTTATCTTGACAGTCAGCGCATATCACGAATATCCATTTCATCTTTAAAAAAACAACAACAACAAAAAGAAATTATTCCTAATCAAACATTATTTTTTATACAAAAAAATCAATCAAATTTAACCAAGATTACGTATGGCCATCGGATCGATTTCGGGTTCTGCTAAGGCAACTGACAAAAGCAATTGAATAGCGATTACAGCAATTGTCTGGAATGTCATTCCGAATTTAATAAGTGGGCCTCTTAATTTACTAAATAGTTGAACTGTTACACTGACATTGACAACCAAAAATTTACTTTCTTTTTGTAACAATACTTTAAGATTTTCTGGAAATACCTCTCCTTGAAGCATTGCAAATCAAAATGAATTGATTTTTCACATCAAATTTGAAATGCTGGTGTTAATAATTAATTAAAGCGGCGTGAATAATTTTCACATTTCAAACAGTTTTCTTGCTTTTTTTTTTTTTTTTTGAACTTCTAAAGCCTTCCAATACAGGAGGACACGTGTCAAAGAGTCCATCAAACCTGGACTTTTCGAAAATTTCTTAAATTTTTCTATAATTTTCAATAAATTTGCTATGTTTGGATCGTCAAACTAAATTCATTTGATTGTATCTCCTACATACATACATAATTGGCCATTACAACCCTTCAGTCAGGATTACGGCCTAGCTTCTCACACCACCTATGTTGTGTGTGTTAATTTTATACATGAGTGGCGGGACCTACAGTTTAAAGTCGACTCCGAACGACAGATTTATTGAGAAACTTTTCATGGCAATTTTATTTACTCTCAGAGTTTTTGCCAGAAATCCGCTGAGAGGAAATTGCCGAAAACACATTTCGTTTTTGATGTCTGACCGGGGATTCGAACCCTTGCCTTTCGTCTAATAAGCCAACACACGACCCACTAGACTACGTATCTCCTACAGCTGAGTCATATCTTTTGTTTTGAAGTCAAGAATTGCAGATTTGAGGCTAAATTTGAAGTGTAATTCAGATTTTCTATACAAATGCTGAACCCTTGTATTGTCTTGATGTGAAAAGGCTTTTTTTCTTCGTCCAATTTATTCATTTTTGTTTTTAAATCCTCATTGACACACATGCAATCATGTCCATCACATACATACCTAGTATACGTTACAACCCTTCAGTCAGGATTACGACCTAGCTTCACAGACTACTTGTGTTGTGTCCTACAATTCAGTTTTGATTCCGAACGACAGATTTTTGAGAAATTTTTCTCTTGGAAATTTTTATTTACTCTCAGACCTTTTGCCGGAAATCTGCTGAGAGGATCTTGCCGAAGAAATTTTTCCATATTTCGTTTCATGCCAGAAGTCTGAGCATAGAGCATAGAGCATAGCCTCCCGTCTAATAAACCAACACACACTATCTCTCAAGTCTTCGTTAGTTTAATATCTTAAGCGTGTTTCAGTAAAACTAACTCTTCGCTTAGAATTTTCCATGGCTTTTGTACAGAGATATGGCTGATCCTCAACAATAACGTGTTGGATTTGGGATTTGACCTTCAGAAGTTTTTTTTTTTTTTTGTTTATTGGCATAAATTCCAGATTTCACAGAATCCCCACGAAAAAAAAATAAAAAAAATCGCACAGCATTTAAGCGCATGACTTTGCCGATCAGTTGACATCAGGATTTTTTGATAAATTTCTACGTAAATGGCATTAAGGAGAGGCATATTGAGAGACTAAGTAACTTCATCTGTTAAGGATATACGTTAAGAGTCTAAGCAGCTTTATCAGAAGCTACAGGCGACTATAGGGCATGGGCAAATAATGAATGTGAGTAGGCCTACTATAAGCCTTAGGGCAGATCTTCACACTACGCCAAATCCTGGAAAAGACCCACGAAAAGCAAGTTGACACACACCACCATCGTTTTGTCGAACTATAAGGCAGCCTTTATAGCGCCCGATTAAGGGATCTGTTGTTTTTTGCGCACATGTCGACCGGTAAACCTGCGAACTGATAAGGCTATGCAGAAATCACGGTTGAGCAATTCGCGCGCGCGCGCGCGCGAAGTACGGAGACCCCGCCCGCAACATTTTTGATTACGCGTCGCGAGGGTTCCATAGAACGCGACCTTCTATCATGGCGACCTTCGTCAAATCTTCGCATGGAGACTGGTTGCGAAAACGCGGAGTGCAATCGCGCAAGGCACGATCTTCCATAAAAGGTCCAGTGCTTTGCGTACCGACGATATTTACCATAGGCGTACCAACAAATTTACTGCTGCCCTTTACCGCTATTTGAAAGGAAGTCGCGAAGATGGGTCGGCAGGTAAATGAGGGCAAAAAAGTATAATTGTTATCGACAAGTAGAAAGTGCGGCGTACTGATTCCTCAGATTATGGCAATAAATACTTTTTGATGTTATCAAGGAAACATTTATCTGCCCCTACCAAACCGAAAATGGTCAATCTGAGATCAAGCGCAGAATCACTCTTGCCCAACAAGTGCTAATTTAGGGTTTTTTCCTCATAGCCAATTGAGATAACAAGACATCCTCGTAGACAAACTAATAGCTACATGAACGCTCATCCTATCTTGTGCTTCTTGATGGCGCAGAGAACATGAACTGTTGAAACACTGACAGCAGCTTAAGGCTATCGAAGAAAGAGTCCTACGTAAGATCTTCGTCAGTGAGAGTCGGCGAAGATTTCGTATCCGATAGAACCAGTGAGGCTTGTATGAGCTGCCGCAACAACATAAGACATGAGCTAAGCGTATAAATATTCAGCGGTTGCGCTGGCCTGGTCATATCGTATTAATGGAGGAGGATGCTCTGACGAGACGGGTATTTGAAGCGGAGATCTGCGGAAGTCGGCGAAGAGGACGACCTTGTATCCGTTGGAAGGATCAAGTCGAGGAAGCCCTTGGTGTGACCAACTGGCGTAGGCGCGCAAGAAGCAGAGGCGCCTGGAAGGATGTGTTGCGGCAGGCCGAAATCCGTTAATCGGGTTGTTATGGCCAATTAAGTAAGTAAGTAAGTGGAAATTGCAGATATTTCAGCTGTCAGAACCATATCCTTTATCACTTGCGAAAGATTGTTGTACATCAAGCAATTAGTTGAAGTTCATAATTGGTCATTACAATACTTCAATCAAACCAGCTCTGTTGTCCTTTGTGACTCCTACAGTTCAGAGTTAAGATTTTTGAGAATTTTTTCATGGCAATTTTATTTACTCTCAGAGTTTTTGCCAGAAGTCGCCGAAGAAATATTTTTCAAATTTCGATTTTGATGGAATTATCTGACTTGGGGTTTGAACCAAAGTCTCTCGCTACCTACTAGACTACGTCGTCAGTTCGTTTGCAGTCCACGATTGGTTAAGAATGAAAAAACCGTGTAATGAAATTCTATGTTGTAATCAAACAAACCAACAAACATTCCAACACCGTTGTAACGAAAGAAAGTTAAAAGTTCTCAAGCTGTATGTAACTATTCCAAACAGCAACAACAATAACAACAACAACAACAACAACAATAGCAAAAAAAAATGTAAAGAAAACACAGTTAACGTTTTGAAAATAGATGCCTTTAATCTAATTAGTTGGCCATAAAGAATGTTAATAGCACTACATATTAAACATGGTCAAAAGATAAACTGACAACAATTTGCTACAGACATACTAAAAGGCCAAACAGTGGCAAGAACGGCTTACAAGAAAATAATAAAAGCCAATGAAACAAAATGATGAACACAAATGACAACAATAATTATGTATGAATGAATGAAAAAAAGAAAAACAGCCATAAAGAGTTATTAAGCGATAGAGAGAGAGAGAAAAAAAAGATAGAAAAAGTTAACAACATAACTGAACGATGGACGACGGATATGCTGGCTGATAATGGTTACTGTTAAATAACATTAAAGACAAGGTAAGACAAGACAAGACAAGACAATCTACTGTGCACATAGATATTTAAGGCATAGAAAAAGAAAACAAAAACAAACAAAACAAAATAAGTGAAGAGAATTGCATGCCAAACTTAGTAAATGTAACACGGCGTTAAATTACTACTGCTGCCGATAACACTGTCACTAATATTGCAAGAAACTATTGTTGTTGTTGTTGTTTTTTTAATGTACGACACCTTAAATACAGACAGCCAAACACCAAACACACACAGACAACCTAGAGACCAACAGAGAAAAAAAATTGCAAGCCACTAAAAATAAAACGACAAACCACTGGAATGACAATAAAATATCACCAGCAATTGGTAACAACAGCATATATTAACTCTAAACTAACAACAACAATAACAACAACAACAATGTTTTAAAAAAAACCAACAACAAAAAAATACCATAATATTAAACGACATTTCAAAAAGGAGAGTATTGCAGCAAAATTACACACAAACAAACAAAAGAAACACGAGAAACTTGCAGTAAAAAAGCAACTCGACAATGTTAAGAAAAGTAAGTTAAGGAAATTGCTTTAATTTTTTATAGTCGAATAGCACAAAAAAAGAAAAACTTACCAACGAAGTTAGTATAATCGGTAATTGCTTCTCTACGTTCGTTTTTTTTTCTTTTTTTTTCTTCCTTTTCATTTGGTATGTCGTCAATGCTTTGTAATTTTGTTACCAGAGTTGCCAATGTCTTAATATGGAATAAATATCCTTGGAGTTCTAAACCAGTAACATAAATAGGCAAGTTCCAGTGTATATATGTATCAGAGAGAGGATAAAGTGAAGTCGCCGTGGTCTAGTAGGTAGTGTGTTGGCTTATTAGACGAAAGGCCAGGGTGCGTATCCCCGGTCAGACATCATAAACGAAATTTGAAAAAATATTTCTTCGGCGGCTTCCTCTCAGCAGATTTCTGGCAAAAACTCTGTGAGTAAACAAAATTGCCATGAAAAGTTTCTGTCGTTCGGAGTCGACTTTAAGCTGTAGGTCCCGCCACATCAATCGGCAAAATTAACACACACAACATAAATGGTGTGAGAAGCTGGGCCGTAATCCTGACTGAAGGGTTGTATTGACCAATTATGTTATGTATGAGAGGATAAAGTAAGCTTTGAGCACCTTTTTACAGAATAAGAACGATATTCCGAACAAATATATGCCGTAGTAGCCTGGTTCTTGGAAATATATCAACAACCTGGCGAATGGCGAGAGACCAATTAAGTCTACCGTCCTACATGTAGAAAATGCTCAAAAAAGTTTCGAATAACTATGTAACATGTGGGGTATTAAAATGGTACTACGCAACACATCTATTGGGCAGGCAAACGTATATCCAGATAGTGATAACCAAGAAGGTTGATATTCAAATGGATGGTAAAGGTCCGTTACACTTAAACTACGGAAACATAGGGAGGGAAAGATACAATAAGGATCAGCACAACTGGGTAATAGCCAAAGGTTTCAAGTAGATTTACTGAAACAGCTCTATTGGTTTCAGAGGGCACCGTTTGGAAGTATTCTTAACTAAATAAGGTAACTACGTATACGTTTCTAGACATAGTGGGAGCATTTCATAAAACTACCCACGGGGTCATAAGTAGATCATTGGAGAGAAGGCTTATAGAATCCATGATATCCAGATGAATGGTAGAGATCCTGGAAATGCGGAAACATTCGCAAGCTGCAAAACAATAAGGGTCCGCATAACCAGAAGATGCCTGCAGATTAATGCTCTTTCAAAGCTAATGTGGAGCCTGGTTATAGGAGAACTACTGACAAAACTAGCTAACGGCGAAAGCAATTGCTAAGGATATGCACATAATATCGGCTTAATGACTAAAGGAAAATGTAAAGAAGCTCTCTGGTACATCCGTCAAACAAAGTCTTGCGATTGTAAGTCGTTATTGCAAGATAGTAGGCCTGTGTATAAAACTGGGCAAGATTACAATAGTCGAAGTCGAAGAACTAGTCTGAAAAAGTCTCAATTTTAGTTGGACAAGATACAATGATCTCACAGAGGCACTATGAATCTGTCATAGTGCGGAGCAGCTTGCTTTGTTGGATTTAAGTCCGCTAGATAAGGAGTTTGGTTGGGTTAATGGCAGGCAAGCCTTAAATGAAATTCACTTTGCAGTTTTAGAGACCTAAGTCATTAAATGACTGACAAATCCTTCCTTAACTTTTTGTCTGGACGGAACCAGTAGATTCTGTGATTTTGGAAAGTTCACGTTTCCACCAAACAGTGCCTTTATTTGATAAGATACGATATGATTAAACATGACAAAATTTTTAGAATGGCAAGACAAGGGTTTGATGGGTATAATCTTGATCACGTGGGGAGGTTGATAAGTAATACCTTAAGGATATAAGAACTGATATTGAACATTTTATTAAGTTTTCTTGCACTTCCTAGCTGCCGTAGTCCAGTAGGTAGTGTGTTGCCACCTTAGACGCAGGGCCACATGGTTTAAACCCCAGAAATATTAAAAAAAAAAAATTTTCTTTGCCGACTGCCTCTCAGCAAATTTCAGGCATAAACTTTGAGCGTAAAATAAAATTGCCATGAAAACTTTCTCAAAAAATTGTTGTACGTAGTCGTCTTTGAACTGTGGGTCCACACTACCACTCATGCATAACACCACATAAGTGTTATGAGAAGTTAGGACCTAACCCTGACTGAAGGCTGTTAGGTATTTTCTACATAAAAAATACTCCCGAAATTTTAACAAATTTTCCCACTGTACGACGGCTGGCAATCCTAAATGTTCAATATCTGTTTGCTGATATATTTTGCCGTTTAAACAAAAACAAAAACCAAAGAGTGAAAGCAAAAGGAGAGCAGAGGAGGGGAGGTAAAAGACAGAAAATTAAAAAGGCGAAATATTAACAGCCATATGACCATTTGAAACGTGAGTTATTTGTGGTCGCCATATTGTCAAATGTCAGTCATTCTTTTTTGTGCTGCTCATTTGTACTTGTTGTTGCATATTATTCCTGCTACGTTTCACTTTTTTTTTTCTTTCTTTCTGTCTGCTTGTCTTTGTTATTAAGTGTTTGGTAGATTGGTTGCATGGTCAGTTGGTCGTTTGGTCATTTGACTGCCTTTCGTTTTGGTTAGTTGTGTGTGTTGCGATTGCATTGCTGCCAAAGTGTTGACAATTGTCGTCAATTACGTTGTTATGTCTCGCTATGTTTCATTGCTGACACATTTTATGCATTGTTGCAGATAATGTTGCAAATAGTTTCCAAAGAAATACACTCAAAACACTCGATATATAATTTTTTTTGTGAGTGTATGTGTTTTTTTGTGATGATTTTGTTCGCTTACAAATTTTGTTGTTGTTGCTTTTTGTTGCTTTTTAATGGACATTTTGTCACAGACAAATGAGTTGGTTGGTGTTTCGAGTCCATACGACAATGACAATTACTTGGAATGTTTAATTAATGCATAAATGGTGGCAAATGAATCTAAAATAGAGTCGTCGTTCGTATCTCATAGGGTAAGTGTGTAGTGGAGTGTGTTTTCTGATAGAGACATCACATATAAAGGAAATAATTTTCTTGAATTAAAACGAATCGAACAAATGAATGCGTTTGATGCGCATTCATAGAAGGCTTTAGGAATGTTGTATTCGTTTGAAATTTTTGCTACTTTTTTTTTAAGGCTTTTAGAAAATGCTTTTTAAAAACCGTGTTTAAATGAAATAAGCTAGAGGGGGAGCATGGTTATTTAACTGTAGAAAATATATGTTTGTGTGTGTATTGCCACGAAAGCTTTCACAAAACAAAATCTGTCGTTCGCAGTCGATGTTAAACTGTAGTTTCCGTCTCTCGTGTATAAAGTTAACACATACAACATAAGTGGGGTGCGTAGTAAGCAAGTAATGTATTGCCATTTGAATATAATAGACCCATAAGTTTAATGTCATTCGGTCTCAATATATTGGAAGTGATTCCTGACAACCAGATACGAGTCTTGCTTATACTAGCGGAAGATCCTTTGATAATGTATTGGGGAATATTGAGAAGACTATGGCATATAATTCTACATCTTAGAAGTCATGGAAGACTATGGCTTGAAGTCGCCGTAGTATAGTAATTAGTGTATTGGCTTATTGGATATGAGGTCTTGGTTCAAACCCAGAAGTATATTCCAGCAAAATAAGTATTGAAAAAAAATTTTTCGCTGACTTCCTCTCAGCACTGTTCTGGCAAAAACTCTAAAATAAATAAAATTACCATGAAATTTTTTTCACAAAATCTGTCGCTCGGAATTGTCTTTAAACTCTAGGGTCATATGTATAAAAATAACTCTCACATCATAAGTAGTGTGGGAAACTAGATCATAATTCTGACTAAAGGATTGCAATGACCAATCATGTATTAATGTAGTGGCCTAGTGATAAGAGAAGCTAGATCGTAGTCTTAGACTAAAGTATTGTAATGAGCAATTATGTTGTGGCATATAAGAAATCTTCATTGACGTAGTAATCAATTTAAGCTTGACCATCCTGACACTGCTGTCAGGAAGGCCGGCGAAAGCAAAACTAGGTACTCCGTTCGAAGACTTTTGAGAAAAAAGGTCATTACTGCCTCCATTTGTGCAACTCAATTGATAAGGTCTTAAACGAAGACCTCCATTGATGTTGCTTTAAGATAAGTCTTCAAAGAGAAACAACAAAATTAAGAAGTAGAGCGAGGGTGGCCTAACCTGAACTATAATATGCCGCGATTCTGGGAAATCACAGACACAGACTGGTGGATCATAATTTCATAGAACTTCCCAAATATAGTATTCGGTTTTAGTGGGAATACTGTCTGGTATCAAGATCTAGAGGTTTTTAGTCGGGGCCCTTGAAGTTTATACTGACGGCTTTAAAACTAAGTGACATGGTGTTTACATATTAAGGGTTCTAACCACCGTAAAGTATTTTTCAGGTGGAGTTCATAACTATTTTAAAAGGGGCGTACTTTCTGGTGAAGTTTTGTAGTTGAGTAGCTATTGTGTTGAACGTGAGGCCATGGTTCAAACACCAAACAAAATTATAAAAAAAAAATTTCTTCGGCGTCTTCTTCTCAGCAGATTTCTGACAAAAAACTGACTTAAACTGCCATGAAAAGTTTTTCAAAAATCTGTTGACTTTGAACTGTGGCGATGCCTAACACACAACGTAATTGGTGGAGAGAAACTAAGTTATGTGCTGATTGTTGGTTGTTAGAAATTATCTTGCAATTTTAATGCGACCTGCGCTCTCATCCAAGAACTTGAATGATTTGTCATTTCGAAATCTCATTTAAATTTCAATTCAATTGAATGGAACTCCTATATGGATTCTAGGTCAATGAGCCTTGTTAATGAACTGGCTATACGGTGCTGAAAATCTCCGATAGATTCAGTTAGATTGGACATTTTCAGTTGTCTTACGTTTTGTTGGCAGCTTGAAGGTACATACAGAATTGCTAGTCTTAATGGTAGGCACGCCAACATAATGCAAAATTATGCATAAGTTATGAGTCTGAGAAGGAGAAAGAGAATATCATTTACTGCAAGTAATAGTGCTCTGCTGTTCTCATAGAGTGACGGATGTTCTTGGCCTCTAATTTCCCATCATTTTTGGCTGAACTCTGTAATATCAGAAAAGATTCATTTTTCTGTTGTCTTGGTTTTCTTTAAACAATGTTTGGATGGATATTAATTGGCATTCACAGTGGACTTAAAAGCTAGACTCTTTACCAATTAGATCCTGATCACATACACACATAATTAATCATTACAACTTACAGTCAGGTTTACGACCTGGCTTCACACACCACTGATGTTGTGTGTGTTAATTTTATACATGAGTGGCGGACCTACCAGCCTAAAGTCGATTCCGAGTGATAGATTTTTTTAAGAAACTTTACATGACAATTTTTTTTACTCAGAGTTTTTGCCAGAAATCTGCTGAGAGAGAAAGTATGTCCGAGCCTCCACTCGAATGACTTGATCGTTGATTAACTCATTATAACTTATTATTGGATCGGATGCAGAAATCATTGCCAACTCGCACTGGTCAGAAGATCTTACTTTTCGAATATTCACAAGGCTGCTGCATCAGTGTCCATGTTTCTGAGCCATGAAGAAGCACGGAGAATTAGCTTTAGCGTGGGATAAAGGTCTCTGTCATCTGCTATCAATTGCCTATTATAAGTCGGGGAGCCAAGATAAATAAATTCCCTGACTATATATTAGTAGGTAGTGTGTTAACTTATAAGACGTGAAGCCGTGGTTAAAACCAGCTCAAACATTTCGAACAGAGCAAAATATAAAACTAAATTTCCTCGGCGATGTCATCTCAGAGTTTTTGGTCAGAAAATTGCAATGAAAACTTTCTTAAAACTGGTGGTTCCATGATTCGTGGATAAAATTAACACACACAACATGGTTGGAGTGAGAAACTAGGTTGTCAGCAAGTGAGAATACCTTATAACACATAATTTTCCATTACAACACTTTAGTCAGGCTTACAACCAATCTTCCACAGCATTTATGTTGTGTGCTTACAGTTTAAAATCAATTTCAAACGTTAGACTAGATGGAGAAACTTTTTCGTGGCAACTTTATATCACTCACAGAGTTTTTGCTATAAATCTGCGCGAGAGAAACCTGCCGATGAAATATTTCTTTATTTTTCGTTCTATTGGAGTAGATGTCTAACCTGGGGTTTGAACTGAGGCCTCATGTCTAATAAGGCAATACACTACCTACTAGACAATACATACATAATTGGCCATTACAACCCTTCAGTCAGGATTACGGCCTAGCTTCTCACACCACTTATGTTGTGTATGTTAATTTTACATAAGTGGCGGGACCTACTATTGATAGTCGACTCCGAACGACAGATTTTTGAGAAAATTTTCGTGGCAATTTTATTTACTCTCAGAGTTTTTGCCAGAAAACTGCTGAGAAGAAACCGCCGAAGATATATTTTTTCATATTTCGTTTTTGATGTATTGACCGGGAGATACGAACCCTGGTCTTCGTCTAATAAGCCAACACCACTACCTACTAGACTACGGCGACTTCCAACCTACTAAATAATGGGACTACAATTGTGGTTCAAAGTGGATATAAATGCTGGCTTAAGTGGAACTTCTTCTTTAAGAGAGGTTCGCTTACAGTCCTTACTGTTTATTGATTTGTTGCACAAAATTTAGAGTTGTCTGGTCGTTCTTGTGACTTTTGTTGCGAATGTTATCCTTTCTTAGGGGAGAGTGAACGTCTGCCCTTATGTAGAGTATTTGCAGAAGATCTATTTTGACCAAAAGAATCATTACTGGCTCCATTTGTGAGACTAATTTGATAAGACAGCTAGAGGCACACTAGAATATGGCAAGATTTCTCTCGCCTTTGGTGTGAAATATCATTGATCAAATCATCTAAACGAAGACCTCCATTGGGGCTTATCATGGATTGTTTTTTGAAATTCTAGTGCTTGTAAGCAAATAATTTTATTCACTACTATTCATCGAAAGATATTGTGTGTGTGTGTGTTTTTACAAATAGTAACGAGTGCAGATTAATTTTTAACATTTTTCTTCTTTCATCATGAGAGTTGATTTCAGAATTGCAAAATAAAATCCTTTTTATTTACTTTTATTTTTTGCCCTCTCTCTCTCTCTCTCTCTTTTTATTATGTTATAAAGAATTCCCAGGATA